>MNPL01020497.1:867-12838 GCA_002081605.1 Tropilaelaps mercedesae
ACCATCTATCCCTGCTGCATAAAAACGCCTGTATCACTCCTACCAAATGTCTAGCTGTTTTTTGTCTATCTTTACATCCACGTATATGAATGCGAGTTGCTTCGTGATCGTTTGCAAAGAAGTGCCTGCAGGCACCCCGAATGAGTCGGGCGTTTAGCAGGTAGCGGGACGAGGCATCCCTCATTGTCGATATGCTTCCAGGATTTTTTAAGTGCAAACATCGATGCAGATATACGCGCACAGGCACATACATCCAGTAGGGCTGTATTGTGCGTCGCTATATTAACTGCTTTACAATAGCGACAAGTGTTATCAGTTCTGACGCAAGAAATAATATGCTCCGAAACATTACTTGAATAATTTTTTGCCACTTTTCATGTGAGATAACCGTACGTAATTTCATAATTTCCCGAGCAGTTTCAAAACTACTTCAAACATAACAAAGACAGCAAAGCTCTCGTAACATAATTTTAGCATTGACCTCCTTTCTTTTGTTTTTCTGCAAGAGTATGGCATTTTCGATATAGTTCCAGTCACCATCCGCAATCTCGGAACCCGCAGATAACAGCAGCTTGCGAGATGTTGTAAGGCCTTTGAGACGTTGGCAGTGTGACTCGTGTGGCAAACTATGTGCAGACAATCCATCCTCTCCGGGCGAAGACGGATACGAGCATATTATCGTG
This sequence comes from Tropilaelaps mercedesae, assembly GCA_002081605.1. Lineage (NCBI taxonomy): Eukaryota > Metazoa > Arthropoda > Arachnida > Mesostigmata > Laelapidae > Tropilaelaps > Tropilaelaps mercedesae. The sequence continues at coordinate 1,551 of MNPL01020497.1, forward strand.
TACGCCGGGCTTGCATCTCATGGCTATACCAGCCTATTCTAGTCATAGTGTAGCCCAGAGGTGAATGGAATGTAGAATGCATGCATTATCACGATCTCTATTTCTTCTAACAGCTTTTGTGGTGACATACAGACATATTTACGATATATTCGGTCCTCTGACGAAGGGACCGTTTAGCCCCCGCCACGAACAGCGAACCTTTGTTGCGATTGAGCAATATACAGCCATGCATAGCGCAGCCATCTTTTTTCTGTACGTTCATGTCGGATATATCCACAGAGAAGACTGAGGTAGTGGTTTGAGTCGAATCTCCAAATCGACGGAAGTCTAGCGTTACAGCATCGCCGGGCCAACGAATCCAAGAGCACCCAGGTCCTTTACGCATCCCGCTAGCGACGAAAAAGTTGAAGCTATAAAAGTTTATTCGGCCATATAGCAAACAACAATCAGAACTAAAACATTCTTTTTGTATCTTTGGTCACAGACGACAAATCCGAACGAAGGACGAACCTTCGGGCCTTTAATCTCGCTGGGCTTTAAGTAAGTGTATCAAACCGTGTGTTTACTTCAAGTTTTTTCAAAGGGGGCAGGTTTTGTGTTTGGTTTCGGTTTATCTTCCTACATCAAGTTCCGGCGGTTCAAATCAATTTTCCTCAATTGATACAGTTCCTTATGGCTATGTATTCACACCGCTTCGGGTGTGTCGTCCCTTGAAGCCTATGGCCTAAGGACACAACTCCAGTGAAATGGTCATCGTTGAAAATGGAAAGGGACCCTACCGAAAAATCTACATTTGAAACATCGTTTCGGTCCGCTATAAACGTCGCTTTAACCGTGCCAATATCCAATTCTTCTTAGTTTCACCTTACTTTTACTTTAGACATTTTCAAGCCGCAAGCTAGAACGGTACACTTGCCGTAGATTATACGACAGAGCGTTTCCTATACAGTCCTGTCTAATCGTCATAGTTGACAACATCCATCATAAGAAAATTTAGCAAGGCTCTCATTCGAGAAGCCACTTCTCACCATCGGTTCGACGATGTATGCTAACAATAAACAACATCCAACAACAATCGCTTGCTGCTTGCCGTTGTCGACCATCCTTGTTTGTGTGCGGGCCGTCAACGCGAATTCTGGATAGGCTCTATGGCAATCCTCATCTGAGCTGAATGCCGTCCACTTGCTGAAGTTTTTGATACGCTGGTGGGAAACATTAACAACAATGCCGTTATCACTACTACATTAGTCACTCCATTATCGGCTTGATACCGCTTTGTCCGGGTCGTCCCAGATCGGAGCGTCCTAATGAGTGAACGCAGCGGCCTTTAGCGTCCCGATGTGTGTACGCGCTTGCGAGCGTTTGTGCGCTTTTATAGAATGACGGTCACCGCCATACGAATTAAATTCATCTGGTGGCGTCCTTGAAGCCCTTCATGAGCGTCTTCTGGGGTCGGATGTTGAAACAAGCGGGAGGGGATGTTGGAAAAAGTGCATACCTAAGCATTGGGACAACGAGCAATCAGATATCCCAAGCATCGGTCGACAACAACACGACCCTACCGGAGGGCTATCGAATAAAGGCGCTACAGACACCGCGTAAACATCTGATAACTAGCGCAGCTATTTCTTGGCTATCTAGCCACTTAGTTTGATTCCAAGGTAACTACAAACGAGGTAACAGTGCAAGATTGGATCATGCCGGCATGGCGGCGGGCTAATGCTCTGGGGGACGGCACAGTGTCCCCGCAATTGACACTGTGCACGGCCATACCGCAGTTTTTTTTAGTTCGTCGTCGTTGACTTCGTCAATTCTATTTATTTTGAAACACGACAAGGCGATAAAAAGCTGTCACCAATTGCGCTGGTGAGAGTTCGTGTGCGTGTGTTTTTGTCTAGTTTATCTTAACGATAACGCGATGACAGAGAGTTGGTGAAAGTTTTTTTGATGCAATGTTTTGGAAGAATGTCGTCCGCTTTTTATCTTTCATTGCTGTCTTTTATAGCCAGAATTTACTGGTGATCATTTGGGGAAATTCGGCGTGGTGGAATTCAGTTTGCTGGACGGATTACAGGGTTTGTCTATGGCGCTAACAATATGTAGATATATGGAGGTCTAAACGGAGAAGGAGCAATCTCAACATGATAGTCCTTGCCAAGGGGTAGTGACACCGTAAACAGTGCCATGCTCTAAATGGCACGTTGGACTATCATTGATGCGTGTATACTCTTCTATAATGGGTTACGCACATTTATTGTGACGGATTAGCGCGACCTGTTTGACGATTTAGCTCAGACAAGTGTTCCACACAGTGAAATTGACACGTAAACCGTTCACGAGTGTGGCAGATTTTCAATGGGAGGCAAAGTAGGGAATTAGACTATACGCTGTTGCAATTAACTGAGAAATGCTGTGCCTTTTCTCCTATTGGCTAGCGAGTGCCTTAAGGGCTCAAGGTAAATAAGCTTGCTAGATGCTTTTTGATTCGCATAGGAGAATTTCGCACTGGCTGAAATCGGAACAAGGCTAAATTTCCAATCGACGCTCTACGTATATTGGACGGATAGCTGTGTACTTGCATGCTTTTCGGTAATGTAGCCGTTATTGTTTGAACATCAAATGAGAACCCAGCGAGCAGAAGTATACGTTTAAACATTTTATGCCGTAAGCATAATTTATAATAACTATGGTTGCTGGAGTTGCAACGTACAAACGGATGTAAGCAAAGTTATTTTGTTGCGCGAATATACAACAAATCGCATCCACGTAACGTCCGAGCGATCTTGCCATTACATATAAGAGGCGCTTTTAAATATAACCCTATAATTTAATTATTAATAACATTGAGGGTCATTACATTTCGCTGAAAACGACTCGATTGAGCGTGGCACAGTATTCAACCTGTGGTGCTGCCACAGCAGCAACAAGCCCAACAACAACAATGACGCCGACGACGCAAGGGTAGCAGTGTTAGTAAACAAATGACCAAACCACCACCGTACATCGCCGCGTGTAATCTTGTGCGGGCGATTGTATCGACTATTCGTCTCGTAGCCAGCTAGCGATTGTCTTGTTTCGGTAACACGCTGATGCGAGATCGGTGATTCCGCGCATGCGGGGGAAGTCAGGAACGAAGTGATTAACCGACGCCTACGGTCGCGCAGCGGGAGCAGACCGACCTGAAGTCTTCGTTCGGGGCGGCGGTGGCCTACGGCGAGGTTGGTACCGAGGTGACCTTCACCTTCGACCTTAGTACACAGAGAAATGGCAGAATAACAAGACGACGAAAGCAGTAGAAATTCGCCCGTAGAGGTCGAAGACGGGAGGTCACCATTAGAATACGCGCTATAATTATAATTTCATAGATCGCTCGAATAGACGGGCAGGAATGATTGCCAAGCAATGGCCCCTGTGGCGCCCCAGTGTAATAACAGAAGTTCGTCGGCGCGATGAAATAACGGAGCGGACGATAGCTCACGTGAATGCTAGCGATTGTACGTGGGAAGGCCGGCTGAAGGGAAAACAACTCAAGCGGAAAAAGGAGTGACTGTTGAACAAATGGGTTTTAATTCGCTCAGAAGCTGTATGTCAATGGGGTGCAATTCATGTGAGGTCTCGTATTCTGCAATGCGAAGTGGCCTCGTACGCTGTGCGGAGATGCCCGCTGGAACGATTGTTTGATTCTCGTGGAGAGTCTTTATGTGTGCAGGTATCCTACTTGTATGGGTCTATACGTATTCAATGGTCAGCGAGACGAGGCGATATAACGTCTTAGAAATGTACAGCTAGTAAATTGCAGACGCCACATTATGCCTAAACCCCAGGCAGCAGAGGACCCCGCAGACAACACCGAAGTGCTGCTAACTCTGCGGGGCCGAAGAGCCAATAGAGACTTCTCGTCGACCTTGGTTAAAACCCAAGGTTAATAGCCGCAGCCCTCGCATGGGCCAAGGTAGGGCGGCCAGCCTTCAGAGCTGACTACCGGGATACCTTACACCTTGCCGCACCGCCTGCTGCGGACGAGTTGTTTTTGAAGGAGTACAGGGTGACAGCCACAAGAACGGTGACAGTGATTACGATGTACAAAAAGCTTTTTAGTGCTTGCTGCCGTCTTCCATACTGAATTGTTATCCACAGTGGCGGGCGACAAATAATCAAGCCCAGGTACACCTCAAACTATTAGTATATTCTAGCATTTCGGGTAGGAAATTTTTCATATTAATATTAATGTCCACAAGCGATTATCACTGACTAGCTAAGCTTCTACCCGACTGGGCAATATACTTAACACTGCCACACGGTACACAGCCGGGATTCTGTCAGGTGTGATAGGGAAAATGGACCATATTCACCACTATATTTTGTTCCGAAGGCCACTATACGCGTCGGGTATCACATCACGGACCAGTGCAAGAATAGCGAATAATTTTTGTTTTGTCATGGTTGGGCATTCCTCAAATGGGGCATACGCACTTTCGCTGTTAGGATGATGGCTGTGCATAGCAGTAGCCACGTTCACAGATCAGTCCTCAGTGAGGTTAAATCCGGAAACGGCGACGCTGGATATTATTATCGCGGGGGGCAATGGGTGCGCGATTTTTATACACGCGAATATAAATAACAAAACGTTCTGATGAGAGCCAGATTTTTATAGGTCTGTTTTTAATATGATCACATTTGTCGTGTAAAAATATTCTTTACCAATCTTCTTCGCATAACAGGTCAAACGTTATATGATTACCGTCGCTAGAGGTTACCGTTATTGGCACACCTTAGCCGCAATACCCGCATCAGTTAGTTGCAGAAGCATTGATGCGTTTTTTATATACTATAGATTTCCCATCACCTTGTTATATATATATATATATATATATATATATGTTTTGTCCGCATGCCATGGTAACAAGAAATTTATCGGAACTGATTGGAAAACAGTTCTGTTTTGCGCAATGTGTGCTAGTTACTAAATCCAACTGGAAGAGTAATATTCCCACGGATGGAATTTAACGAGTTTCTAATTAATTCAAATAATACAATGTGTACCGTCAGCGTTAAACGTACCGATTGCCAAACAAACGCCGGATAGTGTGGAACTCCCGCTAGTCGGGCATAGCCATTAAAATGCACGCACATCACGCTGGAGGAACCGTTTGTCAACATTACTTCTACCTAGGTTGACCAACTAGACTTTGTGCAATGGTGGAGAGATTTCATATCATATTGCAAAGGTCTGTTTGGTTAACCTCTCATTAGTGCCGCGGCATAACGCTACGGTCGCTGATCATTCGTATCTGCTGCGATGTCGTTGTTTATTTCACACAATTTTCTATTTGGTTTCAATGCCTACATTATATATGTAGGTATGTACGTATCTATGTATCAGAAAAGATAGTCTGACATTAAAGACGAGAAATAGTATGCCTTGATATCACTCGATAACTCATCTGCTATTAATTACATCTTCCTTGTTCGCTCAGCGATGGAACTAAGCGAATATGAAGTAGACACCTTATACACACACACACATATTAAATATATATATATATATATATATAAAATTGGCGATGTAACACGCATCTGATCATTAGTAACTGTTTGGATGGTTACCATTAGAAGAAGACAAAGAAGAATGAATCACACAGGAAAAAGGGTGAAAAAGCCAAGATCGGATAAAAACAAATCGTCATTGTGCTGCAATGTTGCAACACTCAAAATTCAGGCAGCCTTCACGCTACAAGTGCCGGCATACGAATTCGACCAGCAACGGCGTCGGGTGAACCCAATATTCGCATACCGACCCAAATCCTATAAGCGGTATCTGTATCGACGCGTACGAGAATAATGGGCCCTGTATGGGATCGGTTGCTTGCCAGTGCTATGCGCCTTGTTACCCATCTCCCACTATCTCATCACACGGCCGCGAGCCCACCTCCCTAGTTAGCCCCTTGTCGACAGAGCATCGGATCGTGATGAAGTCTGTGGTTTCGGTGAGCCAATGGTGGAGCAGTCTCTTGACGTTGTTGGCGTCCGTTACGATATTGCAAGCGCTAGCGCCTTTCATCCCATCCTGGCAGACGTCGACCGTTGCTAGCCAGTGTTAACGGTCTCGTGCGCCGGCGACACGCGTGAGGCAGAAAAATGGTTTTGTTTCTTTTTTAGGATGATGCGTCATGATCAGATAAAACAGACGGATACTTACATTGCTGCACTTTTGGGGGTATTTATAACGCTGCCGCCATCTATTACCCTTCCAATCTGAACCGTGATGGCGCTTTCGTGATTTTCTCTTTCTCGGCGATCTTCAATCGTTTCGAATCTATTTCGTTCCTTTAGATGTACTTCGTAGTGTTGGAACGAGACGTTAGCGGGAAGGGCCGAGACGCGATCCGGGAGACCCTCAATTTGCGGTGTTGATGGGCGCGCAACTGTTTGCATTTAAATTTAGGCTGTGTGATTAGTTCGGGCCGCGGCACCGCTCGATGCTGATATACCAGAAACCCATCGCAGCCCATTGAAACAAAATCTAATAAGGCGATGGCCGCAACAATTGCAATCATTGCATGCTAACAACACTTTTCGAGTCTACCGCCACGATGTAGCAGCATTACGGAACAGATGACGTGTGTATTTGCTTGAAGACAATCGTTGTGCGAACACTTATGAAACCTTGCGCAACAATGACTAACGAGCCATTTATATCAGAAGCATCATTATGATTTCGCTTACGGAGGAAATCCAACTAACGGACCACGCAGGCATCATTTCGGCCTCCAAACGATTATAACGAACTTCGCGCCCGTGTTTAGCCAACGACTGAAGAACGTTGATGGTTGCGCTTGGATGATCCCGTAGTCACGTGAGTGGGGCCTAGGAGAACTTCAGGGGCTCAGGTTCGACGTTGACCGGCGAAAGCGGCTAAAAAAGTCTCGGATTTGGTCTCGAGCAAAGCATGAATTCGTCAGAGTTCATTAGTTGGCGTATAGACGCGAGACGTACAAATATCGCAATGGTTAAAGGACCTAGTGTGGTTTATATATTATCGCGAAGCCAGAATTACATTCGTCTGTCGGTCGGATTCATTAGTGAAAAATTTCTCTCTTTTCCTTCTCCTTTAAGCTCACGCTCGAGCCATGTCCATAAGTAGCGCTCGTTTCAAGAGTGCTGGTCGTTCGTCGTACGCTCAGCTGAAACGAATCGCCAGTTTAACACGCGGTGAACATTCACGATAGTAAAGACAATATTGACTAGAATTATTGTTCCCGTGATTTTTATATTTTACGCAGGGAATTTATCCGTGGCTCAAAAGTGACATTCTTGCAACAAAGCTGAGGAACAAGACTTCCTTACCTGAAGTAGTAGAGAACTAGTATAGAGCTAATAGAACGTAGAGATACTAGAAAATGCGATTTTTTTGCTTGGAAGAGCGTTAAGTAGGGGCTAGGAAGCCCCTACTTAACCATGACTTGACTGGAAGTTTGTAGCGTCATTAAAGCGATGTCTGGCGAATTCTGTTTTGATTCGCGCCAGAATCTTAGCGTTGCTCAAAGACAAATAGCGTCAGATGTTTGTTCTGTAGGCCACTTACGCCTTGACACACTATCGGCGGCGGCATCTGCCAATGCTAGGAGTCCTCAGTGAGGGCATCACCGTCCGTGTTTTGTTTTCATCGCGACTATTCACTTTGCTAAATGACTACAAGGGAAATTGTTGCAGCATCTGGGTAGATGGTATACACGATGACACCTACAGCTATCGATATAACTGAACTTTCGCATGGGGGACAAAAATTACGGCGGTTTAAACAGCTCATCCGCTTTATTTAGAATTTTCAGAAATTAAGTAAGTGTCACAGGGTGACGCGTACACATGGAAACTATCCGTTCTAATGGAGCGACATATATACCAGATACGTCGAAGCGAAACTGCGGGGTGAAAGCAGGATGAGTGTTCGACAACGTATTGACAGGTACACTGTCCCTTTTTTCGATGCAATAAAAGCCTTGTCGGTATCGGGTTGCTCAGCTACAAATTAACACGTATCCTCAAAATTTGAGTTTGTTCAAATGCCCTTGTTAGTTAGGCTTGAGGGCGCAGTAAAGTAATTAACATAAATAATATCACTATGCGTATGAATAGCAGCTCTCTCGCATTTCTGACGCATCTCTGTACAAAACAGGTGCGTACGAGGCAACTAGTAAATTTTAGTATGTTGCATTGACTAACAGATGATACTTTTGTACGTGAAAGCTGGCTAAAACCTAACTAGATCGAACCTCGCTGATGATATAAATGTATAGTTCGCTATATGTCATTAGACCACTCTTCATCGGATCATAACTAGACAGCTAAATTTGAGCCAAAACGGGGCGAATCAAAAAGGTTCACTTTTTTGTGTTGCCTTAATCCGAATTAGTTGAAGAAAACTCTGCGCGTATAACTTAGTAGGTCCAATGCTTGGATAACTCATTTATGGAGGTAATGCTTCGAATATTAAGTGTAGGAAGTATAAGTAAGACCTGTGGGTTGTTAAATGTTAAAGTTGTTGCTGAAACGTTAAAAAGTCACTTTGTCGACAATTTTTTGTTAATCCGTGGCCCCTTCTTGGCGCCATGTTATAAAAACGTTATGTAATCAGCGGCTAACATTATCCCTTTTTTGGCCCCCAACAGTATTCTCCCACACATACTCATCAGAGGGAGTTTATTCGTCGAACAAACGTGCGTTTATGTTTCGCGGCGCGTCGCGTCACTACGATGACTAGTCTTTTCACACAAGTCAATCGTCTCAGCATCTGAGATAACGCTGCAGACCGATGTTCATCACCCGAAAGGTCACGCTCAGCTGAGTAAAAATACTGCCCATAAGCTAGCCTTGACCACCTGTTATGACACGTTACGGTCAGTTCCACGTAAGTTTTGGAGCACTTTATTCAGCACTCATGTCAGTCCTGGCCAAGCAGTGCTTTGGAGATGTTTATGTTTTGGTAGTCGCCTGTGACAGGTCATCGATTTGCTTTTCCCATCGACTATCGGTGATTGAGGCACGTTCAACTTCGTAAAGCTTAAATTCTGACATGGTTTGTTTGTGGTGTGTGTGTGTGTGTATCAGCATTTCTGAAAGTCCAAATTAATTTTAACAATCGGAAGAATGAAATAATTACGAAAAACTTCTTGCAAATGTTACTTATAGCATATGTATTAAGTAAAAAATGTGAGATAACCTGCGTGTATTCGATATTCTCTATGACGACCGACACCGTCATTGTAAAACAGAATATTGGATTGCTTCTTCTGAAAATTGGGAGCTCGGCAGTGAGACATGAAAATGGAGCTTCGTCCAGAGAATGTCTTCGATTCATCTCCGTTGAGTCAATCCACGTACGTAACCCTTAATTGCGTTCGCACAAATCCCGGATTAACTGCCAGCTTCCTCGGTACACGACGTCGAAATACTCCACTACGGTAGAGGGGCGTATCTATTCTGTAAAGTAAATGGATTCATCTCGAGCGTACTCCCCGCCTCAACTCTTACCTTAGACCGACCAACCTTGTAAACCGCAGTCAGCTGCGCCTTAACAACGTTATTCAACAGACTCAACTCGTGCTCTCTGCTTTATACATGCCAGTGGTAAAGCACGTTTTTCGTTGACGTTCGTACAACCGCACTAAAAACTTCACTTGTTAAAAAGCTCATATGGTCATCCTTTCAAGCTGAGCCGATTGCCATTAGCCAGTCAGTAGCCAGGGGTCTTCCCCCGGGCCAGAGAGTGTGCGTCTGTCAGCGACAGCCGCACAATCAGAAAATGCACCGTTTTCCGCCGGAGCAGGTAGACAGGAAAATGTGCGCGCCACCAGTTCCAGAGAGGGGTTATCTGGCGGAAGTTAGTTGTGGTGCATGTGCTCCCGGGCTCCTAGCGAGTGGCAAACAATTCAATGAACGGAGTCAACATCGCAAGCGTCATATTGGCTGGGTAAGCGTCAGGTACAGGTCAGGGTTCGTCTTTCGCGCTCAAAGGCCAGTGCTGGCGGCGTTGGATCACAGACGTGACGCGAACCTCAGGGTGTGTACGTTGCTTGTGTGTATCTTTTGCCTGTGGAGGGCGTCTCTGCGTGTTTATATGTGTATTTGTCAATCTATGTATATTTGCTGGTTAAATCGTCGTAAAATCTTCCCGGTTTTGGGTGACGTTCGATGGTTGGCCGTCGTAGACAAACGAGACACCCGACGGCTTCTTTATTCGGCCTAGCCAGCGAATGAAAACGACACTAAAGTGGTCCTTTTGCAGACGCTTTCCGCTCTGCCAAGGAGAGACGGCTGGCGAAACGACGTTGAGGAAGTCGTGCCGGATGCCTGACGCTGGGCCGACCCTCCGGGCTCATGGCCGCAGGCATCTCTTCGACATCTAGCTCTAGTCCGAATGGGCTTGGCCGTTCACATGCTCATTGAAATACCAGGCGAACGGCAGAAAAACGAGTCGAAACTGTCACCGGCGTAGGGCACAGCCTGTAGGCGACGGCTCAACGTGTAAGGGGAACTTCGTTATGGAACGTGAGTGCAAAACTGTCGGCGGAGAGAACATGATCATTTCTCGACGCAGATGCGGCGCCAGTCATCGATAGAGCCATCGAGCCATCGCTTCTGACGTGGCTACGATAGGACATCGCATGGCGAAACAAACATGCTAACTAATATATATACACACACACACACACACACACAGCTACGTAGATGCTCTTACAGTGCAGTGCACGGGGACAGGACCAAACATAGTAGTCAATTATTATTGAATGCTATTAATTTAAGGAATCCAATAGGTGGGGCAAGTTCAACGGTCATTATGACTGAGATGAAAAAATATTGATGAAATCCGCCAGTATGTGCCATAAGAGAATCCAGCCATATAAGAGCAGAGCCTCGAAAGTTTTCTGAGCTCTGTAACGTTGAATTAAATCTTAATGCTCATGTGTACTGCCTACTACGCGTAAAAACACAGTGAAGTCGTACGTGATACAGGGTCAAAAAGGTTTTAACGTTTAAAGCTATCCACATGTATGTACTCGCGTTTAGTATGACTTAAAGGATGCTAGCGGATTGAGTATTGGGCAATGTGTGACGTTATGGCTGACCGATTCCTAGTCAGCTAGCGGTCTGTCTTAATGTTTTGAAGAACGACGACACTAAGTAGGTGCCAACGACGCAGAAATGACAACAAATTATTTTCCTGTATTTTCATATATATATATATATATATGTATATGTATATGTATATATATATATATATATATATA
>MNPL01020499.1:0-14389 GCA_002081605.1 Tropilaelaps mercedesae
TATATATATATATGTATATATATAAATATATATATATATATATATATACACAAGGTTCATAAGTAACTTACTCCATCAAAACACGATGACCATAACCGAAGCAGCAAGCTATGACACAAGATATTAACAACGTCTGATGATAAAATATAACAGAATGTGAAGATTAATAACAACATATTTCTAACAATAAAGAAAATACTGAAACAGCCTTAACAACATTGTTGGCGCTTTATGACAAAAACGAGAACAACAGACAAGAGAACAGTTTGCAGCACATAATTAATGTTTGACAACCTTCTTCGATCAAATGCTACGCCCAGCCTATTTACATACTAACGAATACCGTTTTAGTCTAACTGACTTAAAATGGTAAACCATGAATTAACAGTAGACCATGAAAGACAAGCCAAGAGCACAACCATCAAAGCGCAGCATGAAACTTATTTATACGAACAACATTTAACATCTTTAAAATTAGTGAACAAGCAGCCATTTTTTCCTATTTCGATGGATGTCGATCATTTTTGGATGACCAAATCGACCTGGCTACCTTTGTTCGAGTATATTCCACCCGGGACCACTCGCTTCTCGAGATACGATCTATGCCATCCATCCAGCCCTTACATTTGGAGTGTTTCGATCGAGGCTAATAATTTAACCATCTTAATATTATCAAGAACTCCATAAACATGACCATCATGATAATAATGATAGTACTACTGATGAAAATTTTTTTTAAGCGACCAGCTTTGAGAGAAGCACAGCAAACTCGAAATGCTGATCGACATACGACCATCCCTAATGATGAAAGCAGTTTAATCATCCATAATAAAACTTTTTCTATAATGTGTTTGCGATCGAATTTTATTTGGAACATTCATTATCACTAAAACGTCCACATAAGAAATTAATCTGATAGTTGCCGCAACCGTTACGATAACTATTCATTGGCGTCAGCCGAAGATGATCAAGATGAAAACAATCTCCCAACTGAGACGATTGTCCCCATATAAAACCCGTGGGCCCTGGTACACTTGACAACGCCCAGGGTGTTTATAACGCTCTATAATTTATAACGCTCCAAACGCTACAGTACGATACATCGATATGATAAACGCGTCTGGAGCACTACGAGTTGAATGAATGAAAAGTCATAAAATAAATAACAAACCAACCATCCCAACAGAAACCCAACTAACCGACAGACAGCTGTCATCTACCTATTTCCCTATTTATCACGTGGTTTATTCATAACGCAGCTACGTACATACATGCGGCCAGAAGCATGTGTATGTATGTTTGAATAGTTCTAGTCAACGTACGCGAATATACGGGCATGCAACCATTACACACAACCAACGTTCTTAATAGCGCTGGCCGGAAAGCAGCCTGGAAACCGTTACCAACCGTTAGCTTCAACTCGCGCTGTACTCACAACAATCACACTGCGTGTACAATTACACCTAACCACATTGCACAGCACAGTACACTACCCCCTATATAGTGAAAAATCACTTCCTGTGTTTCGTTACCATTAGCAGTTGTCATAGGCTCACAAAGTTAAACGTCACGTAATGAAACAACACAAACAAACAGAAACACACATACACACGTGCTCACATAGTAGTTACCTAGATGTAATGATGTTACAATCAACGCCTTCACAAAGTGTCCTCTTAACGTTACCAACGTTATCTAGTCGATTGTTTTTTTGTTATAACAAAATGAACAATGTTTAGTCGGTTATATTGTTAGGTAAATGACAGAATTTAGAAAGGTAGGGTAAAACGTACAATGCCTTAGAAGAATAGAACAAGATGAGTCTTTACATCGTGCTTTTCAAAGTTAGATTACTCACACCATTCCGTTACCGTGTCTTACGAGAAGTTGCGCATCAAATCGAAGAAGATTAATTGTCAAGCGTTTTTTTCTTTTTAGATAAAGACAAGTCTAATCCACAATCGCACCTAATCACTGGAAAGTTTCGGCACCTGCAAACCGAGGCAAAACAGTCGGAAGAAAACGATAACTCACGTATAATTGGCCTGTTTAAAATAGGCCAAAGAGATTCAGACAACATCACGATGTCTGATATTATAGACCACGTTAAACAGAGTTTCCGTTTTTACTAACACTGTTTGCCTTGTCGACATTCTACAAATGGATCAAAAAAGAACTCCAATACAAGAGAACTATTTTCCATCTACAATCTGTTCACCACTTGAGACAACGTTGTGCGCTATCTTCCCTGTACTTACGTGTGTGTCAACAAGTCGACTCTTGACAACACAACCTATATATGTGTTACACAGGCACGGATTGGCGTGTGAATGTGCCAACCGTATTTCGACTGTGCGAAACTATATTCCCTCAAGATGCAGAACTCCCTCTCTCTCTCTCCCCTATAGTTCCCAAAGACACTTTTTCAAGAAAAGCAGGTTCAATAACGTAAGCTTGAATGATTCATAAACACTTCTTAAATATGAACAAAGCAGTTGTTATGTCTAACTTATCCATGTCGGCTACTTGACAGACACTTTAAAGCCAAGTGAATGACGAAAAGAGGAGAGAGAGCTGCATTTCTTGTTACCTTTTACTCCTTACAACAACTCTTTTACAACTGTTTCAATTCTCTACCATTGCCAGCACGATCCATTGGAATTTCATTCTTCCATGCATACTGTCTGTGATCCGTTGAAACATGCGTACACACAAACAAGAAAGAACGTACTCCAACAGCTACAAGGCATGAAACAACGAAGTCAATACATCTATTTTCATCATTGTTATTAAAATAGCATATATATAACACGGACAAAGGGAGATTTATATACCAAACAATTCATCAACAATAATACAATAAAATTAGCACAAGAGTAATAACAAACTGCTGACACAAAACATACGTAAAATAAAAACATGTTTAAGAAACACTAACAAGCCAACCAGCCGCTAATTCACTGATTGAACGGTCGCGACTGTTGCATTTTGCTGAACATTGCTGGCGATATCTTAGTTGCTAGTCAAAGAGCAGTTTGGACACTAGAAAAATATAAGCAGCAAACAAGGTTCTCAGCAGCAATGATATCAACATCGAAAAAACACGTGAAATTTCGTACGCGACAGACTTCTACCAGCGTTCGACATTTATAGACATTATGTACTGTTGACTGAGCACTGGGGACATTTTGTACAACGATGAAAATAAACCCAAGGGAAATCCGACAATATAATCGAGCAGGAAGAACAATCTATAAAACAAAATGAAGGCCGAATACCCACCGCAATACGAGACCAAACGTGTTATTTAAATGTTTTAATGCCAAGTACCATCTGGCCAGCCTTCGAGTTTGTGCACAACCGAACAAACAACAGCAGTGACGAAATAGCTACAACCATGAGAACAACAATAACTCGAACTAGGCGCATAATTTCCGTCAACACCAACAGCAGCGATAAAAAATGAAGAGATAGACAAGTACCTCACAGGGCGAACTGAAATGAGGCAACGAAACAAGCCAAACTTACCTACACGAACCTTTCGACGAACCACTCGACTCAACTGTAAACCATGAACAAATGTTTAGTTCAGTCCCATCATGACAGCAAAAAAGACTCGAACGAACCCACACAGAAGCCTAAAGACCAACTACCAACTTCACCGCTTAAACCATTAACGACCGATGTATCACAAAAGAATATAGGACAACAACGACAGCAGCCTCCCCAAAAACATAAATCACAAACGCGTTGAACACCGACAAAGTGGCAGCCCATTGCCCACTGCCGATACCTTCTTAGTCACCAATCAATTCAACTAATTTGCAGAGGAAGATAAAACTAAATGTAACTAAGAAGAGATAACCTAGTGTAACGATAATATGATTAGTGTTATTAACATGATATAATCCCCTCAAATGTTTACAATGAGCTGCAACAAGACTCAAGAAAGACATTACAGTAACATCAGCAACAACTACGACAACACCAACATAAAGAGCAGTAAAATATAGTATACATATATATGTAAAACAGCTTCTCTTTGACTCGTAGCCTTCAATGATATGCAGTGAATGAGGATGAATGGCGACAGACAGAATACTCAAATGCGCGTGCGAACAACTCTTTTCATTCGCGCCCGTGTACTCGTCGTGTCATTAACGATGATTGAGAATATCTTAAAAAAGGGCACGGCACAAAGAGGGCCGGATCACGACATGCTATCAAGAGAATGGTAATGATGGTATTATTGAGCACGATTATCCCTGTTGAAATAAAGATTGCAGATAGGAACGATCGTATATTGTAATACTACAACAGCAAGTAACAACAGCAGAAACAGCGGCAAGCAGCGTTCTGCTACCAGATAACCAATAATCAGTCTGTCTGTTAGGAGTTGCCGTCCGCGATAACGAAGACAGCTCTCGACGGCGAAGCACTTTCCATTTATATGTTATACTTCGCCTCGCGCTCCCTTTGCACGAATGAAAAAAGTGCTAGAAGACCCTCGGGAGACTCCAGTCAAAAGTGCTCGTACTGATGTAACGCTGTGTGAACTGTTGCTTAAAGAACGATATTCAGATCGTATCGAGACAGCATGAGTAGAATCAATACAAAAAATACCGGATCTGATATGCTTGTATAATTGCTAGTGGAGCAGGACTAAATACAAACTAACATATGCATGATACAGAGCTGATATGGGTGTGCCAGGACGACGCCGTCTAACCGAAGGAAACGTCATGCCGCAGCCAGGATTCCGATTTTTCTTGTGGTAGGACGGTGGCGAAATGAGAGGGGTCTATTTATCTGCGCTAGATAGGCGGCGTTTTGGAGGCCCAGGACGGAGGGACGATCGCGTCTTTCTACTATGCTTTGTCTTACCGCTACAGCGCTATATTACTATGGACAACTCTACCCATCACAGAAACAGAAATCGTCACAGAGATCATCCAACAAGCAGGAGGTCGCTGTATTTCAGCTATAATACTGATGATGTTAAAGGTGATGAGTGACCATTGGTGGATCGTGCCCACACCTGTACTGTATGTAGATTACTATCACTGTAGGAACGTACATACGAACATATATACTGGAATGCAGAAACTTTTTTCAGAAAAACATGTGTCATACATAGTAACAGTAATAAGAACGACAACACGCCACAGAAAAGCAGACAAAAACGAACACAAGAAAGAACACAGAATCCTACTTCTACTTCGACGACGAAAATAAAAAGAACTTGGTACTATTATAAATATATATTATATATACATATATATTGAGACTGTGCTGTATGAACAGGGAGATGATGATGAGGTGAGATAAGGTTGGCGCGGCGACCTGGCCCGCGGCCTGCCTGAGCGACGTGCTAGATTGGGTTAGTGATTTTCGACTCTTCGCGGTTCGTCCCCGACCGTCTATAGGGCCTGGCGGCCACCTACAGCGCCCACTCCCTGTCGGCTAGTTTGGTCGTACCCAGACCTTGATCCGACTAGACCCCGAATCCTGGTGCTTCCTTCACGGCAAAACAGGAATGACCACCAAATCATGATTCAACGACAGAAGATATGCTTCAAGCAGAATATACAACTGCAGAAGCCACGAAGCAAGAATTCTGCAACTTAGTGTGACATTATTGACACAGACATACCCACACAAACATACACGTTAAGATTCAAGGAGACTGATTGGGGAAACAAGCCAAACGAGACCTTCATCTGATAATGACAAATACTTGAACTGTAAAAGTACCTTCTCAAAACCATCGCGTCGATCTGGCCGGTGGTGGTCATGTTTTCTCGAATAAAAGAGACTCAATATTTTAGCAAAACAAAGACAAATGCAACAACCGCTAAGTAAAAACAGTAGCATATACAGTTCCAGTACTTCCGTTAAGACACACAATCGTATAAAAAATATAACACACACACGCACACACAATTATAAACAAAGCAAACAGGTATTAGCAAAAGCGACGACTGACCGACGCTTTTACCGAAGTTAGAATGTCAATAATAATAATATATTCATGATGAGAATAATAATCATGATGAGATTAATAGGAGTAAGGATTATAATAATTATAATAACTATGACTATTGTTGAAATGTATGTCACGATCTATAAACAGGCAGAAGAGCATAGAAGAGCGAGACACTAAATAATATCTACTGATAAAACTAATAATAATAGTAATAATAAGAATGCTAATGATAATGCTACCTTTGATGATTAGACAAACGATGAGCAGATTTCAATAATAGAACGTGCGGGCGAGTGCGACTAGCGAAAGGTTGCAATTAAAAACGCACGACAGCGAGAGCGAAAGAGAATACAAAGACCGAGCGATTATTGTACGACGGAATAATATAATAGCACCCGCAGGCTGTAACAGCTGGGGTGAGCAGGGCCCTTTAAGCCACCCTCAGAAAGGCTACCATAGACAGTCGAGTATATATATATATATATATACCTAAAAGCGAACAGAGGATGCAGAATGTAGTGGTTGTGAAGTTACAGTACAGTACGAAATAAGGACAGAAATAATAATTATTACTTCAATTACAATAATATTACTAATGCAAAACAACAACAAAGGAACGTTCAATGAGTCAACCACATGTTGAGATTCACAATAAAATGGAATGACTAATTAACTTTTGACTCTGCAATGACAAAAACAAAATAGAAAAAGAGCAACAATATTATAAAAATATGACGTTGACGAGAGACCGTTAAGACGAGCACCGTGTGTTTGACAAATGACAAACAAAATAACAAAGATAAATGAAATCATAAAACAAGCTCTCGCTTCCACGCGATTTTTCGAATCGCTAATACCGATTTGCCTGCCGTCTGATAGGTGCCAGCAGTGTTGAGTGGCTGGAATAAATAGAAATGATGGATGCAGTGGAAAAGAGGACGATCTACTATACCAACCCCTCACGGCCAAAGTCCTTATGCACTTTTCCCCACTCACCAAGCCCTAGAGCAGTCCAGACGGCATCTAGGGGCCGGCCGCCATGATACGGGTTTATAGAGCTTGTGTTTATGTAGTCAGGTCAAATAACCTCGTCGTCACGTAATTACATTACACTACACCTTGGCTCAATCAGTTAGCAAAATGCAAATGATACGTTAATCAATGCACAAGGATGAACACGAAGAAAATTACGAATCTCAGTCTTGCAAACAAATCTTGATAAAAGTATGATTTTAAATGTCGTTGGAAGTTAACAATTTAGGGGAGAATATCAACAGCAAGCAACCTGAGACTCATTCTCATAAATTCTACTACTACCAGTTCAAACCACTTCTTACGAGTTCGCCTTACGTACGTCCACTTGTTGAGACACGGCGGAGACAGCAGACACTCAAATACTAATGCGCATTCGAAGATCGGCGCATGTGCGCCGAACGTTATGCATAAAAACCTACGGAGAAAGACTAATTATGACAACCACATCTGTGAAAATGTAAGGACGGTTCGACATTGCAGTCCAGGTATATTTAAAGAAAACTCAATATCGTAGAGCAAAAATACACACACCGGCACCCGCATAAACGGACTTTACTGACAACTAAATCGTTTGAAAAAAGCATCTGGGAAGATCATGATAATGGTTACACTTCCCCAGGAATCGGTTTCGAGAAAGAGTTGCCGCATATGATGGCTCACGTACGCTTTGTGTATCGAAGAAGATAAACTTTACATAACTTTGGTTTGAAAGGTCTGTAGAAGATCACCCAGACGAGCACCGTCGTGACGTTTATGCACCAAAAGCACTGGCGGCCGCTTCAATTTGCAATACTCTTTCCAATTCCTTTTCAACTGCTGTTGTCAACTCACTTCGTTGTTCACCGACGGGCGACTGCTAAATGATTACGTTGCGCTAGATACCTCGTTTTCTATAACTGGGGGAAAGGGATTTAATACGCATCACTTGTTTTCCTAATCGCGGCTTTATCGGGTGTTTTCGCACAGAACCATGGTTTAGAGTCCAAAATCGATAAAGAAAACTTGATACGAGATTGCACAAATAATAAAAGATGCAGTCCAAGGTAGTGAGAATAAGACTGCAGCATGTCATGCAATCTCGTATGTTATCGTAGGCCCTCGTAGCCACCCAAGGCAATACAACCTAACCGATTTTATTAAAAGCCTGAGTAGACAACAGATTATCGTGCTACTTTTAAGAAAGAAAAGTCGCTGCAAGAAAAACTGCTCCAGTTCGCTCCGCGTGGGTGACGTTGGCGCACAACGATATTGATAATTTTACGACCAATGCAGATGCGAAGTCCTTATTTCGATCCTGAGGCAGCACGGCAATTCTTGACTAGTGAAGCTTTGTTACAATAGCATAACAGGGCCACCTGATAGATTCTCTGACATCGCAACTTCATCAGAGGTTCTTGTCACTACAGAACCTGATAGCATTGTTTTTCATTAACGGGCATACGCTCTCAAATCGTGATAGTCGTGTTTATTACTAATTTTTTTGCTCCTAAAACAAGTCGAAAATACGCAATATTTTCTCGTGCGCAATAGGGGCCATCCGCCTGAAACCCTAGACCTATGTAAGGAAAGATGCAAAGCGAGTGGGATGCTAAAGACGCCGTAGTCCGCCTCCGCCCACATCCGTCCGACATCCTACCATGTCCTCGCACGATGAAAGCATCTCATTCAATGGGTAGTGCTCTCATCGACATATATGGCTTTCGTCTCCGTGTGAGTAATGCCTTTGCCTGATGACGAGTCCCAAGCGTAAACCGTTGACGTCCCGAGATGCTATAGGTCCGATTTTGTCGGTCCTATAAGTAGATTCGTTAGACAAAGCGTTAGTGACGTCTGCATTAAATGGAAGGAACCTATCGTATTGGGCTGGGGTGGGCCTCATTGTATACGACACAACAATGGCGGTAATAACTCAGCTAAACAGGCGAACGACCGATTGTACAGTTACACTCACTCCTATTTCCAGCCAGAGCGATTAGCTAGCAGGCCAAGTAACCGTGACATGGGGCTCACTCAACTCGACAGGAATATTACAACATATATAAATATGTAGAGGGAGAGAGAGAAGTATACATGATATAGAGTACATACACACACTCGACACAATGACACGAATGCATATATATATATATATATATATATATATATATATTTGCTGAGTAACAAACAAACAGCACGGAGAGCTTAGCGGATAGAATGTAAGAAGGGTGTGATGGACTCGTCTTACGCAACAAATATATATATATATATATATATTTGCTGAGTAACAGACAAACAGCACGGAGAGCTTAGCGGATAGGATGTAAGAAGGGTGTGATGGACTCGTCTTACGCAACAACGGCTGGCCTTGACCGAGTTTTTACGATGAGACAGCTAGTCGAAGCCCACGAAAAAAACTTAAGGAAGTAGAGGAAGACTGCTTGTTCAATTTGAAAACTGTTATTGCAGCATATAAAGTTATATATATATATATATATATAGCAGGATATTTGATATTCCTAAGCATAAGTGACGTCAGGCTACGAGTGCCGAGTGCGTACATTGTGTGGCGAGCCAGCAAAAAGTCGTTATGCTGTTTAGATTTTAACATCGCATACATGCGCACGGAGCTTGTACAAGCGCCACTGTACACGAGCTATGAGAAAGAACGAAAGAGAGCAAGAAAGAGCAAAAGGAAACGAAGCATGAACGAGTGCTAAGACGATCCCGCAAAAAAACAAATTGAATCAGAGAAAAGAAAAAGGACTCACATGTAGCAACCCAACCGATGATGCCCGACGAACCGCCTGGACGCCTCTAGGGTCTCAAGCAGATTCGAGGGCGATTTGCAAGCGCCTGGGCGGTTTGCCCTGTCGCGGCACCGTTGCTGACGCATACATTTTGCCAGCCAGCCAACCAGCAAGCCAGGAAGAACGGTGGGCACCGGTCAACATCGGGGTGGCACCGGTGCTCCCGCCCACGTGCCCCAAATAGCTGCGTTGCCCTCAGCCAATGACCAAACTTTGGCATAGCGGATGTCAAACTTGTCGTCACTAATCGAGGGTCGAAGGCGTCAAAACGCCTGGGAAACAGTGGCGACATAGCCTAAAATGGCGGGCGGTGATGGGGCTGTCTGTACAGGAAGACGTAAATCGTGGGCCTGGCGATGTGGTGACCCAGTCGGGGCGATACTGTCCCCGTAGCTACTCTTACATAGCTCTTTAGCTGCTAACTTGACAGTTGGTTATTATGACTGAAATATTGACTTTGAACGAACGACGAGCAATGGAAGCGTGAACGCCGAGATTTACTGCGCAAGGAACGGCAGGAGGTTGTGAGTTTCGTAGACTAGTTTCTTGTTCGGGGACCGCTCGAGGGCCGGGGCCCCATTGAGCGTACGACGTCTGGTGCACGGGGATAAGAAGAAATTATTTGAGCAGGCTGTACGAGGAAGAGGATCTCCATTAGTCTAACATTAATGCGCCGGCAGAAGGGTCGCTGTCGGTACGAGTCCAGGCTTTTACGAGCGTAAGGGCGGCTACCTAGCTCCCGCTCCGGGCTGACAATACAACATATACTTGACGCGGGAGCCCTTCTTCCATGTAGCCCGTTCAGGCGCTCATTTACCAGTTGCCTGCCAAGTCCTCTCGAATACCTCGAATTGGGTCTCTCGACTTAAAGTTCCCGTGTGCCTAAAGTTGCCACTCAGTGCAGTCGTCCTTTTGTTCCTTGTTGACACCCCGGACATCTCACGCACGTCACGCTTGCACTCGCGCTTTATATGGGCCGCTAAACTGCCGAAGGCGCCACACATTACGGAAAGATCAAAAACGCCAGTTCCTCTCTACATGTCGGTACCAATAGCGGGAGGACACATGTGCATCTCGGTAAAAGCATTCCTATGATGTTATCTAATAAGCGGCTCAGCGTTGATGTGCATAGATTAAGGCAAGTGTGGGATACCTCGGCGGAACCTTGTGCCTGCCGAACCGAAGCAGGAAATCTCGAGTGACAAATACATAAATATATACACACCACAGTAACAACCACAACAAATCGAATTATGGAAAACAAAACAAGAATGAAAAAGAGCATACATCTGCATCGTTAGTTGATCAGGTCTAGTTTAAGAAGTTATAAGGAAGTTACGAAATCCAGACAGCAAATATAAAGCGAATAATTAATACTTAACGATGATAGACCTACAGATACTTCACACGAAGACGGGGCTGCTGTGCTCCTAGAAAGTTGCTGGTCTACCACTAACAGGTCGATAAAACTAAATAAGACATGATGGTATATGTTGATGAAAATGCTGATGACGATAATGATGGATACATACGCAAGAGAATATGTCATTAATGTAGAAAATCTATGCCACTAATATTAATTAAACTAAAGTCATAAGACAGAGCTAAGAAGTTTAAGAAAGGAGATAGTGTAACGTCGAGTCGAAAAGGATAATTGCTATGGAGCTAATAACGACAAGACCCGCATCCATAGATGATGATGACCCATATTATGCAGCACCGCGCCTAGTTATTATTTATACGATAAACAAACAAAGAAACAATAATAACAATGCACAACAACAAAATACATTGGCAGGCGACATCTTGCAGGCGATCTAGTACGACGTCTTTACAAAGCTAACAACAACTACAGTAACAAAGAACATGGTCAGAATTGTCACTAGTTAACCAAAAAAAAACTTAAAGTAACTATACGTAAACATACTGGCTAGCAAAGAAACTATTGTAAACTGTTAAAGGACGTTACAACAGATTGTTCAGAGGACAATACCAGGCAAAGGGATGAGATCAATGCATTGATGTTCAACATTAATATTAACAACTATTTGTCTATCTTCGCTTACACACTTATAAGATCCGAATTGGACGTGTGAGGTAATTACGATAAACAATACATTAAAAATTAGGGGCTGCAAATGGAAATAGAAGAGTTTAGGGAAATCACGAAAGTTAAGCCCGACATACAACAAATGTAGACGAAGTGTGACTGACGAGCAATATGGACACGTATATATACACATCACACTTACCTATACAGATGCACACAGACGCAGAAATACAAAAAATGTGTATTAACAACAATAGACTGTCTATAGTAATAATATTATTATTACTTATTACTATTATGATTACTATGAATTACAGAAGGGATAAGACGTAGAAGCAATGAACCAAGAAAACAGAGACAAGATACATAACGACATCAATATCTACCACGATTCGTGTTGAAACAGCGATCCATTGTTGGTTGAAGCAACCACATGCAACAAACTAGGGGTCCGCTGCCACATGGCCGTAGAATATCACTACGGATCCCAACTGCTCCGACACATTACAAGATGACCTTGACAATAACACCGACCATGAGAATGAAAATAGACAAATATATTGACACATGCATGAGAACGAGAAAAGAAATATACACACACGAAAACACACACACGTACACACACACACACACCTTCAAAAAGTTCTCTCCGGCAGGAGAAAAAAGACAAACCGCCCTGCAGCGAAGCAGGCCTGAACATCATCTCAGAATAGTCGTCGGTATTATAGATACTCACCAACCAACCAAAAAAGGACAACAAGAACGACAACAACACCGAAGGTGGTCTACGTGGTTTTTGCTTTTTCGCTTTTCTAAAGCATGATAATAATACTATACAGTTTGTACTGCATATGATTGTAAATAAAACCCATCGAAGAAATTTTTTTAACAATGTTTGCCAACAAACAAAATTACGCTTGTGTTCTTATTTAGAAGATAGCTTTGTATCATAGGCACGATACGTAGTAAGTTTTTCAATAGTATATATTTTTTTACCTTTACGACGTAAATTGGAGTACCATACCATAATCACCAAAATACCGAAGGCAAGACCGGTTATATTCCAAACAAAAGCTCATTTTATTAATTTTACGATACGAATGTAGGTGAAACTTTAGTGAATAACTATGTAGATTAACAAATATTTGGAGAGGTATTTCTTGGACACCACTTATATGGTAATTGAAACAAAATTTCTTGAAGTTGAATTCAACTTCACCCCTTCCTTTGATCAGCAAAAATATGTTTATCAATTTATACTTTCTAAAGAATGAAACACTTGAATATGACGCACATTATCAATAGATTCGAGTAACGTCAGCGGCAAAATACGTATTTTGCTACTACAAAACTCTCGAACGACAGTTTTAATTTTTCATCTCAAGTGTAGGCCATTTGTCGCACTTGGTATTAGGCTGCGGTATCGAGTCGCGACTTTGGCGCCCCGTCGCAACCATCGTCTAACATCTAACATCGTCAGC
Organism: Tropilaelaps mercedesae; assembly: GCA_002081605.1. Lineage (NCBI taxonomy): Eukaryota > Metazoa > Arthropoda > Arachnida > Mesostigmata > Laelapidae > Tropilaelaps > Tropilaelaps mercedesae. Next base: position 13,339 of record MNPL01020499.1, read on the forward strand.
TGTTTATCTCCTCAGTGTAAGATTTTACGAAAGCAAAGGCTATATATATATTTATTGCTGCATTTATACGAATTTTAAGTACGACTTGCTTACACTGAACTCTTTATGGTTATTATCAGCTTAGGCTTTCTTTTACGCTATCTGATTTCAATAAACCTAGAAAAATGCTTATTGAAAATTAAACCGGGCTGGCCTCAGTCAACCTTTGACGTCTCAAATATAGCTTTCGTATTGTTGTGCTAGACACATCCTATAAATTAAAACGTACAACGGTGAGGTTCGAACCCGTGCACGTGTCATTCCGCTTACAAGCTGCAGGCGAATGAGTCAAGCCACAGAGCTCCACATATAAATAGGTGGATGTTACTGACCGCCCCGTTAAAGTCCTCCTGGTAGCTAGCACTTTACTTCTTCGCTCGTATTCTAGCGCGCCAAAACATGCCTGTTGATAAAATCGAGCGGATGTCCACAGGATCATCTTTTTGTGTATTTGATGCTTAAATCATCGAATTCGTTCCCAATGTTTGCTTTATGTGACTGTGGGAATTGAAACTATGGAACTATGAATCTATGTACCTTGGAGTAGGTTCTGTCTTGAGCTGTTTGACCGGTAACTTCAACTAGTGTAAGCGCTTGGCTTAATCAAGAAATTCTATTTTTCTGTTAACACCGTGAAGCGAAATGTCTGCAGCGAAAGAACGCTTTAGGCAAAAGGAACATGCGAAAACGGCTCCGACTTTTACGTCAACCGTACAGCAGGATGAAGCTCTTGCAGTAAATGAGGATGAAGAGGTTTTGAAACTCCAGCAGCTAGAAGGCAACGGAATAACTGCAAGCGATTTGCAAAAGTTGCGCGATGCGGGACTATACACAGTGTCGGCGGTGGCTTTCACCTCAAAAAAGATGCTGCTTACCGTATGTGTTACAATCGTCTAATATTCTAATACTTAACGTAAACATTTTTCTTTCAGCTAGTTACACTTCCCTGTCGAGCTCGGTGGCTTGGTGCATTCGCCTTGCGACTAGAGGAGACGCGTAGGTGCACGGGTTC
>MNPL01020510.1:841-21399 GCA_002081605.1 Tropilaelaps mercedesae
TCGGTTTGGTGGGTTAATTTGCCTTCGCGGCATGAGTACGAATTAAGATAAGTGCTAAATGGTAAGAGAAGAATCGTTTAAGAAACTGGTAATAACGTGAGCGTGAACCGAGGCGACAGCCTGGCACTTTACAGGGAGGCAGAAGCTGCCGTACGACTTCGGCTCGGCTACGTAATGGAATGCGGGGCTAATGGATGAGGGATACGGTGACGAAGGTGTGGTAAAATGGCAATAAATGAGACAATATCACAGGGTCCGCTAGAAGATGACTCCAAAAAGGGCGAAGATCTGTGTATACGAACGAACCACTCCTTGGGAGATTTTACTGAGTTCGCTTTGACCTGGCGAGTGACATTCGATTAAAATGCTGGAGTTTCCAAGTCGATGGTTCCATGTCTCTTATTCGGGAAAGACAAACATTCTTCAAATTGTCCACATAACTACGATTCTAAGCAGTGTACATCATCAAGTGAGCGTCTGCTGTCTGTACTCGAACTACTTCACATTACTACTACACAAGAACAAAGTGGCTGCGCACTACAACCTATATGCTAAGCGGCGGTATAATGAAATATATGATTGTCAAACAATATCAAATAGATAGATAGCCAGCGGAGATTAAGTCATCGGAGAATCACCTTCCTCGCAGCAGCAGCAGTTGCAGCTTTCTAAGATTAGATTTACTTAAAAATATATCTAATTCTTCCTATCTCACGTAATACTTTTTCACTTGGGATCGACCGCTAACCAAGGCGCATGCTCATCGGCGTTTGCTGGCGCAAATTTAGCATTTGTAGGGCAATGAAAGTTTTCAGTTAATTTATCTGATTGTGAGAGGGTATTTAGGTAAATGGCGCGATAGGCAGCCGTTGAGCGACTAAAGAACAATCAAGCCGCTTAACCGAAATAGTTGTGGTCAGCGTTTATCTTTAAAAGTATGTGAGAGCCGTGTACGTAGAAGCCATGTGTAACTGGTGCTCGTGTCTGTACGCGAGTCACGATAGCTTAATGGTCTTGTGGTGAGTCAAGTGTTGTATTTAATGTTTGCTCTCGTCCTCTCCGCACGCCTGGCGTAATGACTCTTATCAACACTGTTTAGACGACAGTGGAACTATTAGGCAGGTTGTGTTTGTCACTTTTAAATTACTTTGTAGCTAAATTATTATTTCATAACTCCGTCCCATATATATCTACTGTCCCCATGCTACTGTCCCATGTATATTTACACGATCGAAAATTATTTGTGTCTATGAGTGGCTACGGGGGAAAGTTTTTAATACAGTGAAGGGCTGATGCTCATGACAAATCGCATTCATTTTAAAAATTGTAATAGCAGATTAGTATATAATTTGTTTTTATTGACCAGTGACTTTTTTGAGGTAATAGATTAATTTCAATGAACTTACCTACCGTTCACTGGCAAAACCCCTTGGCTCGGCTCTAATGAATGAAACCTTCACAGGTCCAAATCTCCTCTTTGAGATTGAGATGCCGCTTTCCCACTTATAATAAACTCTCGTTATCAGAAATGTACAGCCACTCGTGATAAGTCCATACTTCGCGTTTCTAAAATGTATCTTGAAAATTAATATACAAATTTTTTAATTTAATATACATTTATTTTACATGAAATAATATACTTTAAAATATATATTAAAAAATAAAAAAAGTCTTTCCGTTATTGAAATGTATTTATTTTTTGTTTATTTATTTAGATTGTTCAGCCCGGATCTCCGTTTACCGGTACTCCAGGCCGTTTTCTACCGTTACATCAAAACAATACTCCTTTTTTGGCTACAACAGGAGAACGCAAAGAAGGAATAGCCGTTGTGTAAACGCGGAATGCTATTGATTAATCAATGCAGTGCCGACAAGTAAGGGCGCCTCTGTCTACCGTCACTGAAATCATTGACGTGCCGATTCTCTATCCCGAAGTCCGTTTGCTGTTGGTATGCACGGTTTCCTCTATGGTCACGAGTCGTCACATGGCTACAAAGTTTGGGACTGTCTAACCGTCGAGCGCGTTTGCGTGCATTTCTAGCCAATAGAAGCTGTGGACAGGCCTTCGCCTCGAGTAATCGGACCTGCTTGGTGAATTGGCTTCCTGCTTCTGATTTCGCCGAATGGAAATCAAGACGAACTGTTAAACGGGCGCCGTGAATTTAGCATGTCGTTTCGACGTTAACGTCAGCCCAGCGCCGAAATTTCGAACGAATAGCAGAGAAAATGCTAAGTAAGTTGATGGTTATATGAAAGAAGCCCGTCTGTTAATGGTTTCACATCCTAGACGTGTATCCTTTCAGACAGCCGGGCAGTAGTTCCTTCCTTAGTCTCAATTCGTCTTAGTAGTCTCAATTCCTTGTAAGATCCGCCGATTTGAGTTGAACGCAATCGTTCGTAAATGGGAAATGTTGTCTAACTAATAATAGCATTGTTGACGGTCATTATAGACACATCGGTCATATAGACATCATCCGTCGGAAGACCGTAAGAACAGATGGTTCGGTGTGGTACGACAGGGAGACGCTTGAAGTTGCCCGCCAAATTTTGACGACGCGCCCGCCGGACAGTTTCGACCAGCGCGTTGCGTAGCGCTGGCGATTTTGTGTCTGGGTCGGGCGCTATCTGTCATATAAGCTAACAGAAAACAAAGAACATATCGCGCGGTGTTGGTTTCGCTGGTCACTGTGAAGGCATTTATTAAATACCCCTCGTTTCGGTATTCCTCTTAGATGTCAGCTCGTTGTAGTGTTGATTCGTTTAACATTTATGAGCCTTTTTTTAACATTTATGTATATTTTTATGTAACATTTATGAATCACTTGAGTAATAAACGAAAACGATTTGTGTTGAGGCTTAAGTCTACGATAAGTTCACAGTGCGTGATGAGCACTCGTACCTTTGAAACCGTTATAAAGGCTGTAAACACTCACAATGGCTAATAACTAAACAAATGACCACATGTAGTTTATTTACAAATTAATAAAAGAGACCTCTGACAAACCAGTATGCTCTCATTTATTAACAGGCATCTGTGGAAGCTATTTCCATTATCCTCTCTAGCAGTCATTTGCTAACGCACGGTATTTCTCTTTTTTTTTAATTGATATACATTGCTTTCGATTTATTACCTAGTTATGCCGTGGCTTGAAAGAAGGGAAAGAAAAACGTATTAACCGACTTCAACGTTTTAAAGACAGCTATTACCCACGCTGTATCCTTGCTACCCTGATTCGGTCCTCACTTAAGAATCTGTACGACGCGTTTCGGTGGAGTCTGCACTGACTGAAAAAGGTTATCCTTATTCTCTCTTAAAAAACTTGCTCTAGGCCCAGCTTGGTTGTCTCTGAGGCGAGCAACGCCAACTGCGGTCGACCTAAGGACGATAAAGCCGCGAAAAGTGGAGTCAGTGTTTGAGCGGGAGGTCTTACAGGAAAAGTCTACATTGCCGCGCCGGAAATGAAAGCATGTAAGAAAAGGCAAGGAAGGAGAAAGTGAGGAAAAGAGACGATGGTTCTATACTGAGAGCCGATAGCAAAGTGTTTGCGATAAACAATAGCTGAGGGTCAGCCTAATTGTTTGATTCAGTTGTACCTTGCTCTAATTTTGCGGGACTGCTCATTCATTCTGGCTGCAAAGAAAAGCGGGTCAGAAACCTTCGTTGAGTGCACGCCGCTACAAAATCCAATATTCGTAAAGACGAACGGAAGTGTGCTTCAAACTGATCCGAGCTGTTTTTCAAACAAATGCCTGACAGTGCTTTTTTACAATAGAAGGCTATTTGCTGGTACTACGTGAGTACAGAGGGTTATTATACGATTAGCCGAATGGTATACACCAGTATAAAGTGATTTAGATAGAGTACTGGCTTTTGTTTTCCTCAAACGCAGTTCGGGCACATGGGAGACACCGTGCGAGCGAAAAAATGAATATTCATTAATTTTTTACATATAGTGTACAGCTTTATGTATAGCATATCATTGCGCATTGTGTTACGTGATCATGACCTGACTCTGATACAGCCACTTAGACTGTATTGGATGTATTAATGTCGATCTGGAATAGATGTGTAGTTTGGCATCGGGCATCCTACTGAGTTTTTAATGTGAGTCTAAGTACAGCACAGCATAACCCACCCATAAGCGTGACAGAGTGCGCTATATCAATAATAATAACAATAATAATAGGTATCGTCATCAGACCTACGTCGAATGTTGACATACGTATTCATGCACGGGTATTCTTTTGTAACAAAAATGACAACTGATGCAATTGATGAAGTCATCTGTTAGTAGCCATTTACACGTCCAAATAGCCGATACATGACGCGGACAATTTATTATTCAATGATACTTTAAAAAACCCTTCAGAGTGTTCACATGCAAACAGCTATTGCAACAGCCGTCGCACGTTAATCGAAACATTTAGGGACGTGTCATATGAAAAACAAGCTCTATCAGAATATCATTTCAGAAAATGTTTGTATCTATCTTCCTTCCTGTGCTTATTCACTGTATACGACATTAACTACGCATGCATACATATACAGGTCTTTATAGTGTTTCGAGTTTCTAAGTTACTTCCCTAGATACATTACCGAAATACGCGGCAACAATGCGGAATGTGTGTTTGCGGTCGTCCATTTGAATCAGTGAGCACGTGGAAAGCGGATCTAACCAAAATTGTTTACTTGCTTATACCGCGTTTATTTTTATCAACAAGATGAGTACCGATCTTCACACACTTCCTGACAGGCTTGCCACGCATTGCTGTACGTCATCCCTCGTCCAGGCGACTCCTCCTGAATTAAGCTAAAATGGAGTTGACGCTGACGAACAAATCATCAGTGCACAATATGACTGCAACCATCAGCTTTCAGAGTCGAGTTCTGAGGTGCCACGGACACTCGGCTCTAAAGTTTTGTGGGCCTGTCCGGAGTCTGTAGGTCTGTTGACTCGGAATTTCGTTGAACCTGAATAATGATTGGCGGCTTCGACTATTCTGTACGCGTCAAGATGATAATCGCTATAAGACCTGTGATTTCTTCTTTCTTTACTACATTTTTTTAGGTCTGTGATAATTTCCGAACAGGCTACCTGGTTCTTTAGGTTGGCAGGCTTGATGGTATTGAAATCCCCGGTGAAGCTATATCGGACTCTAATATAATGCATTGTCGGGAATTACGATTATAATTATTCTGGTGGTTTAATGGTAACCAGAAGCTCCATCTTAACGCATCTTTATATTAAAAATGGAATTGCATGTGTATCTAGATAAAATCTCTCTGCAACCTCTGCTCGACGGATGATCATTCACCGTGGCAACGTGACAAGACAACTGGATCATTATTTGTTGCCATGATAAAAACAATCAGTTTTCACAACACAACGGTTTTTAGCTTTTCACTTCGAACGCCGTCGAGCGAAGTACAATTTTATTTGTTTAGGGTTTATTTGTTTAGGCCAAAAGAATACCACTAGATGGTACCATCTCTTTTTTTGGCCTGGGAGTTTAACGCGAAATGGTTAGGAAAGTTCCGGTCCTTTTAATGCCGGTTCACGTAGGTGCACGGGTTCGATCCCCGCCGGTGCACATTTACATTTATATGGGGTCCGTCTTACGATATGCAAAAACTGCTACCGTGGACGTTAAATGTTGGCTGATGGTCAGCTCTTAAAAAGATAAAATAGACTGGAGGAGACACGTAGATGCACGGGTTCGATCCCCGCCGGTGCACATTTACATTTATATGGGGTCCGTCTTACGAAGTAATGCCGCTACAGTGGACGTTAAATGTTGGTTGATGGTCAGCCTTAAAAAATAAATAAATATTTTTTTTTTAATGCCGGTTGTGTTTTAACAAAATCGAGTGCATACGTTGGAACACCTCTTGCGAGTTATCAGCAGTCGTATTCATCATTACGGGGTATTGCTGGTTTGGATAAGAATGATTACGAAATTCGAAGAGCACATGAAACAACCATAGGAGTTCGTGGGGTCGCTTTTACTTGAAGGAGGTACCTATCCTGTTCAGGGTGCGACATTGAATCGGCCAGGAAGCCTGCATAGGACTAAATGTCCAAAAAAATACTTTTTCAATCAACTCAGAAGGTCAAACGTTTATTCCTGTTATTGGAATTTTTTTAAAATTTTCCTGCTGCTGCATACGCTGGTGACTATATTCAGAGGGAAAATACGCACTTGTTTGGGCCTATACTAGCAGTACATAAGTAAAGAATAGTTGAAGAGGTAACATCCACAACAAACACGCTGTACTTAAATGCAGATATACGCATTTTATACGTGGAAATTTATATCACAAATTAAGAAAGACAATTCGGGTATAGTACACGGATGTGGGTGAAGCGTAGCTGGAAGTCGATATGTGTCAGTAGAGGATAAAATGCTAAAACAGGGGACTGCATCCATTGTCTGCCTAGTTTGACGTTTGATCTACTTTAGCATACGCACTTATACGGTTGTATAAGTTTTTTCTATTCCAGAATACGCATAAAGGCTATAAAAAATGAGCCTTAGTTTGAAGGTGCAGCAGCTTAGCTCTGACGACACCGTATACTGTCTGGCAGACATAAATGGCTGGGCAACACGAGAAAAATAAGATGTACGAGTACCATCATGCCCAAGCTCAGCCTGGTACGGGCTTCGGTATATATTCCCAGTGGGGGGCTCAACCCTCAGACTCAGATGAAAGCTCGACTTAATGGAAACATGTCCTGATTTGCTACAAAAATTGTTGTTGAGAAGAACAAGTGTTGAGAAGCTACTTCGCATATGGATTTACACGGAAACAGCCATAATGGACAGGTGCAGTAAACGCATCCCACGTCTACAATACTGTGCTTGGTGTGTTTGCTGCCAATACCGCAAGAAGATTCTAACACATCTTCATAACGGGTCAAAAAGAGCAGACTAGTATGTAGAGAATGTGATATTGATTGTAAAAGGCGTTATAATGATCGGTGATTTTACTTTCATTGACTTGTCAGGACCAGCCGTCTTAGTATTACTTACAGAAGATGGTGAGAAAGGTGAGGGTAGCCGGTTGGCAGCTGCAAATGTTGAAGTTCGTGCGACGAATGACCGAGCACGTGCTAACGAACTTCTCTGAATTATACGTTAATCTCATACATTGATGAAATCGTTGGGCACCTTTGGTAACTTCTGTCCCCATTTATGTAGATTATGACGGTTGATCAGGTGAGCCTATTAGGCAAAATACGATAGTAGACTGTTGAAAAAATTCCGGAAATCTTTCCGATACCTGTCGACCACATTATCTCTCCACCCGTTCTCGAAAGAATCATCAGTCTCCCTCGTTATCTAAAAATGCATACGTCCTTCAACCAACTCTACGTACAGTTTCGACGATGGGAGCCTTCCGCGACGGGCGCGTCGATACTGGTCACTTGTGATACCTTCTGCATTCCACTGAGGAGGATGTCGCCATGCTTAGACGTGGGACTTCTATTTTTTGCTGCCAGTTCATCTCAACGATGCCGTTGACCCTGTCGGTGTTCCAGTGCAGGCAACCAGCCGCAAGAAAGTGAACCAGCACTCTAAAGCCTTTAAAGACGGAAGCGACGAATCCAACTCGGGCAACAGGAATTACGGCTTGTTGCCAAGAGCTCGTGGTTATTACTGGAGTCTGTGTAAATGAATGGCAGATAAAATCAGGGTATTTTGTGGCCTAACAAAGCCTTATCGACAGTGAACCAGAGCAATTGGAAGGTTGAGCAACACCCTTGGACTGCGCTTTTCGCGCTTAAGGACACCCCGATGATTATGATCGGGTTCGAGCTTGCTAGCTGATATCTGTCGAAGGGTATAGTTGCCTGATAGTATTTATCTACTGAGTACATACTTAATTTCCTTAATTTCTCTTCAACTTAAAAGCAACAGCCATGTGTAGTAGAAGCACCGTTGGTCAAAGATATCTACTGAGAGGTCTCCACCAAATTTAAGTTATTATTGGTGAATATATGTATGAATATATGTAACTCCCCATTCCGATCGACACTGACTATCAGCAGTAATCAGACGAGAGAAAGTTTACTTCCCGATTCTCTTATATAACAGTATCGTGGACTAAATAAATGCTATAGCCCTTATGTACAATTTTAGTATTGGTTGTAGTGGCATCACGCTATCAAATTATGTCCGTTTGCACACCACCTTTACAAATACTGCCCCGTGTGGATGGTGGAACGAAAGCCGCTGAGTACCCGGTACGAATGCGCAAACCGGTTCATAAACTGGTGACTTGTTCGCATCGCGCAGGGATCCAACTACCTTTGATGAGCGTCCGTTGTTCTCCGATTTATTGTCGATGTAGTAAAAAATCAAGTTCAATGAGGCTACATCGTCTGAAACGACATCACCCGGAAACCTGCGCCGGTCGACATGCAAGGACCGTAGTAAAAAATCAGCGACGTCTGCCAGCAAACAGGTACGAATCTGTTTTTAGTTCAGAACTATCTATTGCTCCGAGTAATTCGGAATAGTACTCAGGGAGTTCTATTCACGAAGAGCTGGCGTCGCTAACCGACTCTGTGCCTACAACTTTTTGTTACCGATACCGGTTACGCCTGGCTGCTCTATTCACACAACACGAAGGGCCCCATTAGCTCTTCGCATAATATAGAACAAACTTTTCATTTCGTTTGGCGTCAAGTAGCTCCGAAGGGTTTATCTATGTTTAGACTGGTGGGAAAAAACCATTACTGACGTATCTACGAGCGTGTTTCGGCCATTCACAGCAATGCAAATTATGCTAATCTCACTGCTAGTTCGGGTTGAGGCGTGTGAAATATAAATGATTTAATAATAAAACCAAGGCGTTTTTCTAGGGGCAGACAACCGAACTCGCTTAAGCGTGCACCGTATGTTTTTCTTACTAACGAGCTAATGGATGCACGGAAAACCTTTTACCACCGGGCAACTGTATGAATATTGGTAAACACCAATGCCGCGCTGCCACTCAGCACCAGCCACCATAAATTAGGATCGACGAAAGTACCTGCGTAGTTACGAGTGTCTCCACTCATAGCTATCACCACAACGTGCGACGTCTTGCGACGATGGCCAGAAGATCCTTAGTCGGCGCGTTCCAAAACGGCGGCTCTGCGGGAAGTGTCCGTAGAACAAGCCCGACTTCAATAGCCCATCACGTCCTTCCACTTCAGCACATTTTGGAACGGTCCGAGCCAGTCGAACCTCAGCACGACCGGCTCACCGGCGTTTGCATCATCAGCCAGCAAACGTACCTCGATCTGGTCGCCCTCGCGGCGAATCTTGACGTTCTTTTCGGACGGTGGAACGAACTTCCTCTTGGGCCTGACCTCCGACCCGCCCGACTCCGGTCTCGAGTCCCCCTGTTCGAGGTCGCACGTCGCAGCTCTATGTGAACGACGACCGGAACGTCGTACATCATAACGATGTCAGGCTCGGATCTGCAGTGGATCCGGATGAAGGTATTCTGCGTTGTATTGGTAGCGGCGATAGTTTACATGAACAAGAGGAAGCCCGAGCCAGTGTTGGTGAAATCGACGTCGTAGGCCTCAGGCGACAAAACCTTTCGCATTTCTTCGAGGCGACGCGTGATAAGTTTATTCAGGCCCTGAATCTTGGCTTCGTTCAGCTGGCCGCCGCGTCTCTAGTCGATCTCCGTCTGCAGAAGCATTTCAATATACTTGAGGAACGTCGCGCCGAAGTTCAAAAAATTCTGCTTCATATTCTCTCATGTCTAGCTTCGTCTTGCTGACTGAGGGATAGTTCCGACATGGGTAACTGCTCTGTTAGCTCGGCTAGCGACGCGTTCTCGGATTCCGACGGAAAACCGAATAGTCCATCTCTCCTCTCGCGCATTGGTGGCAGTCGCGCGCTTCGTGATTACATGTACGACGTGAGGTTCGACTGGTGTCTCGAACATTAGTTTTCGAGAATCAGGAAAGATCCCGCGACGTCCGTGCATTATCCTCGGGTGCTTCCACGGTGTGGAGGAAATCGGCGGTGGTTGCTGTACAGATCGTCTTACCCGACTGACCCGCATCTCTAGCATGTCTGGTAATTTCGATGAATCTTCGTCTAAGACAAGTGAACCTGCCGAGGGTACTCGGTCTCTTGATTGTTGCATGTAGCACGAGAAAAACTCTTTTCCCTCAGATGTTCATTTTGATCAGTCTCCTGCGACGTTGACGGCCGTTCTACTGCGTTAGTCCCGGACGGTAACCAGATCGGGAAAGCGTTGTCCTTGCTGTTGGAATCGTTGCTCGACGGACAATTCTGCTTGCTTTGGTAACGTTTGGGGGGATCCGGAATCGGCATCTTCAGCTTTTGTCGGAAAAGCTGGAGCGGGATTTAAGTTCAATAAAGGCCAGCCCTTAGACTTACAGCATTTTCAGCTTCGTTGTTTTCTCAGCTTATTATTAAGAAATTGTAAAAAACGTCCAGCTGCAACTGCTGGATTCCATCAGTATGCGTTGTCAAAGCCGCTGGAATGCGGTCAGGCGAGTTCGACTGAGAAGAAACTATGCCTACGGAAGTCAAATCGTTTGGGACCCTCCCGGTTCTAATATAGAACACGCGTTTCGAATGTTGCGCAACGTCGAGCAAAAAGAAATCTCAATAGGTCGCTTTGTGAAAAAAGGGACTAGGTTACTTTTCGTAGCAGTAAGTCCAAACCCAGTCACACAGACTCGACATCCTACACTGTTACAAGGCGAAGTTGCAGCAGCTTCGATCTGCTTTAACGTCTCTCGCGAACGTCCTCACCCGGAACGAAATTGATCTCCATCCCAGAAACTACGAGGAAGCATTCGGTATCCTGAAACTATGAAAAATTTTCAATGCCCAGTTCAACTATTTGTTTCATCCGACGGGTCATCGGTAGGTCCAAATTGATGCATTCGATTTGAGTAGCTCAGGCGCTTCGCATTCGTTTGGCATGCCTGGCGGTGAGTAGCGTCTCATCATCGCCGCCAGGTACTTTTACTGGCGAGTTTGATAACGGGAGGTTATGTGGCATATCAATGTGAAACCTATATGACTGTGGATTTTTCCTATGGACTGTTTACAAAAAATCTAGGATATCTTTTTACTCGGGGACCGCTTTTGAAATGTCTGAGCTTTATTACTTGATTCACCAACGTGGAGAACGAGTCTATGGCAGTTGTAGGTTTGCGTCAAATCGCAGTCGGAAATGACGCCCGTTACGCGAAAACGTGGTCGTCATTTTAGCTAAATTGAGTTACATGATTTTGAATATTGGCAAACGTATTTCGTTCAACGTAGGAGACATGACAATAACAATGGCAGCCATAAGTCCGATTATTTGAAATTTTTTCCTGCTACATATTACGTCCGCTTCATTGGACAATTATGTTCTCATCTTCGTCGATATGTGGTTTAACAAAATTTGACACATTCAGCAAAAAGAGCAGAGGATAAATGTTGTTCTATTTAACACGGAACCCTGCGGGATTTCGTGGCCACAAGAAGGGTGAGGTCTTAAAGGTTGAACCTCTAAGGGCGCAATAATTCGGACAAATCGATTGGTATTTTTGTGTGTGGCCTGAATGCAGCGGCCAGTGCACAACACATTGACCACGACATAATAGTTATTTGATGCCCACCAACGTTTCAACCTGAAATCCTTTTTTCCACGGGACCTAACGTGTGTTTACCGATGTCACGTGATTCCATTGAAAAGTGCAACCAACCTTCCTAGCGGCAGGTTAACTGTTCTGTTCAGATTTGTTCTTACTTATGTGCGTGGATTAATGCCTGTTTTAAAAACCTGTTTGAAGCCTACGTAGGCACTTTCTTTCATTGCACTTACAGCGTTCTAATGTTGTTTTTTTCCCTACACGCAAACTCCCTGCTGGCGTCAACGAACGATCACAAGGTCGCCTTCGGTCGCTGCTCGAAACCCCTTGCTTGTGAACTGCGTCATAATTTTTTTCCTCTGAGTGATGAGGCAGCAGTAAATAATTGATACAATTGCTGCAGCAAAGCTATCGCAACAATTTTCTAAACTACGGCTTGTCGAGGACATCAGTTAAACATTTTCATCGTACCAAACGATGGATTAATAGTTCTTCTAGGGTCTTGCTGCTCGCATATTACTACCTCGGTTGAGTCTTATTCATTTTTGGATGAATGAATAAGACTTAACTAAAGATTCATGAAATTTCAGACCGTGAAGTTAGACGCGAACGTATGTTCCTTCGTCGCCATATAGCAAAAAAAGAAAGACGAAAGAAAGATGAGGTTTCTGAAGCACGTATGTGTTTTAATAGTTCTACTGAGGAAAATACAGCACCGAATAGCGAATGTGTTAGTTGCCTTCGCTAGGTAATTTATCCTATCGAGAAAGAACCGCGTCCCGTAAATGCACCTTATGTAGAGATGAATTAGTATAGCGGAAGAATACAGGAATTTTTCGCTCGCGACCGTTTTTTGTTACACATGTCAGTCGGCAACGTCGCGGAAACTGTTTTGGAAAATATATTGGTACACTATATATATATATATACATATATATATATATAAGCCGGAGCACGAAGGAAATTGAACCATACATCTCTTCGACAGAGTTCCATATTACTTCATCCTGCTTCCCATTTCTTCCCTTTCAACAGGCAAGCTGTTCATAAATATTAAGCAGCAGCCGTAGCCACTCCGAAGGACGGAAGCCAGTCGGCCAAGGGTCCACTCAGTCGGTAATATTCACCATCAGTCCGTCACTCGCTGGAACTTTCGCTACAGTCGAGACGCGTCTTCGTTATATATCCACTTTCTGACGTTCGACTGTGAAATAGTTTCTCTGTTCCTTCTTCGCTCGGCCAACTTTTCGTGCAAATTCATGTTCCGCAGATGATCCGAAATGGGGTAGGTTCTCTGGTGTTTTTTCCCTTAACAACTGAATGGCTGACCGTACTGACTGGGGCAGGCATAATGACGAGAAAACATATGTCATTATGCCTGCCTCAGTGTTCCCTCTTACAGCTCCAAACACCTATACCTTTGTTTATACGGTGCCGGATTTCCAGCTGACGGATTCGTCGGTTTCGTCTGATGGGGTGGATGTCAGCACAGCGTCCAGCTAGCCGGAATAAAATTAACACATGTTACGAAGCATCTGCTAATCGGACAGTCTATGGGCTTGTCTATTTACCAGTAAAGCCAAGAGCCGTAATCCTAACACGAGTTGTCGCTCTGAACGATAGTCATTCGAAAACGACATAGCTAAGCCGGCAACACCTTGACAAGATGGGGCTTTTTCAAGATTCAGCTGACATTTAGCGTCCACGGTGTGCCGACGTCCAGCGGACATCTATTGACAACGACACTGCCAACTGCTGTGCTGTTGCAGATAACACTAAGTCACATTTGGCGGTCGGTTGAAACGTGAGCGGAAATTAGAAAACTTCGGGCGTTTCTACATTTGTAGGCGCGGTTTAGCGGCTGTGCGTGAACGACCCTCAATATGGAACTCTGGGATGAGGACTTCTGCTTCGCCACCTATTTGAACGCTAACTGGTCTGCGTCTTGAAAATGACCCCTTGCCTCTGTAGCCGTAGAAGGAAGGGTTACAGAGCACCTGTCGGAGGCCAACGTACCGGGCTAGTGAAATTTGCCCGCTTTTAGATCCGGACGGGCTCGTGTTTGATCTAGCACGTTTACTCGAACAGGCCAGAGGAGGCGAACGAAATATGTGAGGCGCCTTGGGATGCTTGTGGGGCCTTGACGATTGCAGGTATGCTTTTGTTACCCAATGACGTTTCTATATTCTAAAGTACTCTCGCATTCTCTAAGCACATGGCCTAGAAGGTATAGTCGAGTCATACGCAAGTTAACAAGAAGACACAGTTACGGCGACACAGCGATTCTGTAGAGGGTCGTGGCAGAACTTGTTTAGTGCAATGTTATACGAAATGATCCTGTACACGGGTTACCAGAAGGGACCGCGGCAAAGATGGTTATTCCCAGCAGGTTCGCGCCCCATCCGATAAAGGCCTGTATGCTACCTGCGGAATTAAGAAGGTTTGCAAATAAAGCTCGTGAACCTCTGGATGTGCTCATGTCAACTGAGGGGCAATAAAGTTGAGGAGTCGGTTTTAAATGCTGAAGTTGAACGCATGCTTAGCCGAATGCTCGACAGATGGATAACCCTTCCTGGACAAGGGTAGTTGATAAATACAGTGCAAACAGTTGTTACAATCGTCATTCTACCAAAAACCCGCCAGGATACTAATAGGTAAGAACCCTTTTACCGAAAAGTATAATTACTTTTATGGATCTTCGCTGTCACTATTTTTTTTATGAAAGTAAAGTCATATTATAGCACTCGTCTATTCAATAATCATCCGAAATCCGCGTTTTCATACAGGTAGGCCTTGCAAAATCCTCTCAAGCCTAAATCTGGGGGGATTTTAGTCTTCCAGAATCTACGAACCTGCTCTCTCTTAAGCTTTGTTGTGCCACATTTCGATTTTCGATTTAGCGCTCAGTCGATTATGTGGATTCGCCCATGCTTTTCCACGTCTGATATTTTTTAGGGTTTCCTTCCTAGGTCCTCCTCTGCTCCAACGAGCGGTCTTTAATCCTTTCCTCACTGCCAGGCCTTATTTGAAGAATTTATCGTTTTATTGTATCTGGTGACGTCAATCGTTTCCACGTGCCCTTAAGGCAATTGTTCGCTAAGCCCTCCAAAGCGGCTTCCTATTCCTCTTTGCCTTCATCGCTATTTTCCTCGAGATGTGTGGCTGATTGTACAATGACGCAGGTTTTAGTTGTACTGGGCTCTCAGTAACGCGTCCAATAAGAGGTATTTATGCGGGAGCATAGACTGCTTTTGGCTATCGCATAGAGCAAGTATTCGATGCCTTCGAGCACCGAAAGCAACGTGGGTTCGGCGTAACTGATCCGCATCATTGCCGGTTCGATGTCGCTCTAGTTCTACGCACAGTTATTGTCTACATTAAAGTAAATGAACTGCTTTGCAACTTTCCGGGACAAGCTACAGGAGTGTCGTTTAGAATTTGCTACACCGGTCATGGCTTTGCAGGTCGCGTCCTTCAAGCTCACTCGAATTTTGGTTATTATGGTGACTGGAACGTTCGTCTAAGCTATTTGTTCTACTCTCGCTGACGGATCCGACTCCGGCACTCCATCAGGAGCTGGGTGCATAAAGATGGACCCCAGAAGCGACCCTTCCGAAATTTATCCTGGGACCTCTTACACAGCGGACGTCTACGAAGGCGCTCTGATCATCAATTATCTCATTACGACGCTCGAAAATGATTTTCGCTTTCGTCACGTTAAGTATCCTCTCCGAGGTCACGAGTAAAAGGAGTTTTTGGCGTCAAAAACGACGACCAGGCTGATCGCTTTAGCATTCAGCACGCGTATCCTATGCACTTCGATCGTGCACATTATTTACCTTAGCCCAGAGATTTCCAGGGCTGACCCTTAACAAGCATTTAGTGTCCACAGTGTCGCTTCCGCGCCACTTCATAAAACCGACCCAGTGCAAATGTGCAGCGGTAGGGCCTTTCTCTGGTCTAAAGAACGTGAATCGATCATTGCCAAAACGAAATAATTTGGCTGAAAGGGACTTCTTGTTGTCAGTGATCTTTATAGCCTTCCAACTATTGTACCAATAGGACACAGTAATTTAGTTTCTCCTCCCCAAGCTTAGAGATAAGAGCCAATCTAGCTATCCTGTGGAACTTCTAGTGAAGCGCCCTTTCATGGACGTTGATTTCTATTTAAACTTTTGACTTTTGGCCCTCTCGATACCACAAATGTACAAAAATAAACGGTTTTTTCCTTCCATGAAGCAACGTCACGATATCCTCGCCAGTCCACGCGCGCCTGGCACCCGTAAAATGCACACGGCTATTTGAGTTTACATCTCACACTATTATAATTAACTGCGCTAACGTTGCATGCCATAAAACACGTGCAGACATACATAGGCAAAATGTGACAACTTTTTCGAATGTAGTTGATCACCTATTAAACTGATTACTATGAGTAGTTTTGCTAAGCATTCGGCTCATTCCGCTGTGCATCCTGATGGAAGGCGCCTGCAGTTTAAGTACTATCGAAAGCTATCTGCGGATTGATTGCCAATGGATCGACGTAGATGTAGACGCATAGTCGTACATACCGTAATTTACTTTGAGTATATACCAGCACTTGACCAAAAGTGACGGGTTACCAAAGCAAAAATTTAAACCTAGCGCACAACACTAAACGCCGCTTAAACATCTTTATATTTTTTACTACTCGTACACGACACAAGGGTGCGGGGTCTGAAAAGAAACCAGGTTCAGAATTTAATGTGTGATAAGTGGTTACTGCTTATGTTTCAAAAAACTTTGGCCTCTACTTAAGCAGCCCATCGTTAGCTGGCAACTACAAAACTGGTCCCATTACGAAAATCGTTCTTCATACCACTCTGAGGCAACAGTTTTTCTTTATCCGCTTAATCCTTATAATAAAAACGCATAACTAAGTTCCACCCGTTAAACATGCCCACTTTTTTGCTTTGTTTCCTCTTTGCAACTTTTTGTTGTCTGCCTTGTTGTCATTTTACCGCATTGAAACTGTCGATACCTTTCTGAATCTGCTTAGAGGACACGCAAGCAGACCGAAATCGCGCGGAGTCGTTCCGTTGTCAATTAAGTTTCTCAGGGCATCGCGAATGACAGCGATGGGGTAAAGCTGAGACAGACCGCTTCGCCCACGCTGAGTGTGAAACGAAAAATGCTGTAAAAAACATTAGGCTAAGTGAGGTGCTACATGTCGATAATTTGTCGTGGGTGCGGCGTACACTTAGCGCATCCACAAACTCTCCCGCCAGCCGACCTCAAACTTGGAGCGGATCGTATACCTTCAAGAACATTTCTCAGAGAGGACCTCCCAACTACTCGTTCCTATGTCACGTCCGCATCCCCCTGCGGAACATTTCCCCAATCTCGCAGTAGAACCAAGGCTAGGTGGCGTTCCGTGTTTCCTCTAGATAGCTCTTACCAGCGTATTAACGACTACAGTAACAACACAGACGGCCCTATCAGGCGCTGCATGATCATTCACGATAAAACGGCAGAGGTAGTAGCCAAGCGACGATTTGCTGCTCGAGCTTTCATCCTCTAGCAGGCCGTTTTCACGATTGACTTTGATATCACATTTAGTATGCTCCTCTTTAGGCGCATTGTTGGACGTTTCTTCATCCTAACCACGTCTCTGCATAGTTATTGCTTTCCTTGTTTTTCCCCTACGTTCATTCTCGTTGTGTTTTCTGGGAAGTACCACCAGCTGTTCAGATGAGGACAACTTCCTGTCCATGGGGTTCTCCCGAGGCCTGTTCCTTTGCCGGACGATGAGAGCCATCAGCAAAACGGCCCGTCCACCTGGGATATCTTCGGGGTGGGTAGCCTTCGGCGGAGAGCATCGGGACTCCACTGGCGTAGTGGCCCTCACCCACTCAGAGATCCGGAGCACCCTCTCCCGGAGACGATGGCCAGGCTTTAAGAAGGCCGTGTCGGTTCGCGAACTCGTAGAAAGGGCCCAGTCGCTCGTTGCCGCCAGCTCGTACAGGCCGGCACGAAGATTCACTGGTGCTAAGCACGCAGCGTGCAGTGACCTCGCTGTCGGTGAGTTTTCAGCGAGATCTTCGGGGGCAGTTTTCTGACAGTTCCCTGCATGGAATTTTTGCATGTGTCACTACCGCATTGACGGCAAAACGAAAAAAAGACCGCCTTGGACATCGAGACCGGTATTGGCCTTTTTGTGAGTGAATGCCTAGTTTTAGATTTCACAGCGTGAGGGGAAATGTTTGCAAACCGGTGCGACGCGTATGTCGGCGATTGGGCCAGCACGGGCCATACGAGCATCTGCCAAGGGTAGCAGTGCACGAGGCGTCGGTGAATCTCCGAGCTTAGACGGGCGTCAGACTTTTCGTACAGTGAACACTGCGCGAGCTGCTGGGCGAACGAACTAGATAACTGTAGATGATACTGGTACTCTGTGCGATCCAGTGAACACTCTCTGGATAGTTAAACCTGTGCGCCGCCGCAACTTCATCCCTACGGTGCCTGGTAAGAAGCTAAATGCACGGCGATGGCCTTGCTTGTTGCGTTCATAGGCAGAAAATTTGAAGATAACAGTCTCATACCTTCCTAGCTCAGTATAAAGTATTTGCCCCTGAGGACTTTCGAGGTGCGTTACAGACGAGCGGAGTAAACGTCATGTAAAAAAATAAAACGAGTCGAAATCGACGTAACGATACGCATAGAAGATTAATACAAGGCAGATAGAGGCTCGTCGTCAACACAGCTGTTCAAACTTCCACAGAATGGATGTGCCCATTCTGGCATAGAGAGTCATTCGTGTTTTGGCCACTCATTGGCAATGTAACGCTCCAACTAGTAATAAGAAAAATGTAGCCTATACAGCTGTGTACCTTTCGCATTGAAGAGTGGTTATAAACTCGTAGAATGTTGTGAAGGGTGGGAGCTAAATCGTCAATATACGCACGAGTCGATGCCGTGACCCCGTACGATAGCCGACATAGCCTAGGAAAATTGCAGACTTGGGGTAGTTTTATACCCGGCAGTAAGGTCCACTCTTCCCGCTTGTTAAGAAGATAAACACAGCAGACGTTTCGGGCCGCATTCAGTGTTCTCGCCTGGACAGGGCCACGGGCATAACCCGATGACGAGTGCCGACTTGCTCAAATGTTGCATTTATTGTAAACGACGAGTTCTAGAGGCCGTTTTGCCGTCCTCCGGGCGGCCGAGCGCCGGGCCGAAGTTACGCGGGAGCCCAATTAAACTCAACCACCCGTAAGTTGAAGTGATTGCGTCAGATGCTGCGAAATCTTTGCTGAGGTCTTCTATCCGTCGGCGGACTAGCGCAGCCGCGAAGATTCAGTTGAAGGCCAGGCTGAGAACGCGACGATAGCCGATGGTATCGTATGCAATGCGATGTTATCTACAAGAGGACCTTGGGGGTCCCCCAGGGATCTCAGGGTCTCGACGTTTGTTTCGCAAAGCCTTGCCTATTGATTCTGTAGTATCTGAAGATCGACGCCTGATGAGAATCAGTCGGCTGAAGGCGAAGTGGTTGTCCGTAGAGACAAAGCTTAAAGAGGTTCTTTTCTATTACTGTAGCTGAATGAGCAGACTTCCACGGGGAAGCGGGAAGAGCTGAGTTCACTTTATGAGGGCCACGTTATCGCCGTCGTCAAATGGTAGTTTGACACGTAGATTTTTAAAAAAACATCATGCGCTTGTTCGTGCCGGACAGGATCTACTTTCGATCCATTTGGCTTTCCTTTTTCGCACATTTACGGAGCGCCCATGGCAGCCGCAAGTTTACGTCGGCGAATTGCTGCAAAATCTTGTCTATTACTTGTACTCAACAAGAAAGCGATTGACGGCGGTATTTTTGCAACTACGTTGAACACTCTGATGTTTAGAGATTGGCGTGCACAAATTGACTTTAGGTGTAAACAGGTGTAAACATTGAAACATTTGTGCATACTCCGAACCACTTCTTAGGTTATCCTTGTCAACGTGGCCTATGTTCACTGCTAAACACCTTCCGCATATAAAAAAAAAAGTTGAAACGTTTTTCTAGTTTTGTTCCTAAGGATCATATCCTAATTTAGCGCAATAATTTAGTAATTCAATAGTAGTTTAATTGAGTAATTTAGCTTAAAGTAATTTAGTGCTTAACTAAACAATTCAACGCGTAATTTTATAGAAACCGATAATCATAAGAAAAACTCGAAAACAATTAACTTCAATGTTTTGTGTGGGCTGTATTCGTCATCACACCAACCAACCTCGCTTTAGACAGCCACTTTACCAAACATGTGGTACCGTTTCTTGTGTTTCAGCGCATGTTTTTCACTGGCAATCTGTCCTACAATATTATAGCGTACGTTAGTGGTACGGTTAAGACCGCTGGCTCGCCCATTGTCCGGGTTGCTATGGAGTTGGGGCATTGCGCCGCATTTGTTGTGACTTAGTGATCCATAACAACCGAAGTATCATGCACGAGTGGATGTTAGGACCGCCGCTGAAAGGACGTCGGCTAACGAATCATCCATTGCCAGGGCCATGCTCTGGCCTTGTTGACGCGGCCAATTGAATTCGTAGGTAAAGGCTCGTGATATTGGACGGGCTCGGCCTACACGTATTCGACGGGGGTCAACTGATCTTGGGTTATTTCGGGCGCTACCAGTTATTATGCCCACTCAGTCGACGACACTTCGTTGCTCACATTGTATCCGCTGGTTGAGCGTTGCCGGCTGGTAGATATAAAGGGTCCTGCTTGCTTTGGATAGATATTGACTCGTGTAATCGAATCGAATCTCTCCTTGTCGAGAGCTCTCGGCTTTAGATGGGGCGTAAATGGATTTTTCCAAACCGCCATTCGACTAGGAAAAAACCTTTTGTAATAACAGTCAATAGTGTCGAACATAAATTATATATATATATATATATATATATGTATATATA
>MNPL01020512.1:13846-23860 GCA_002081605.1 Tropilaelaps mercedesae
AACTTCCTGTGTATTTCGCGCATTTCGCGACGTCAGTCAAGATCCTCCATGCTGTTCAGGCAAAGTTCGCGTGAGCCGTGTTCCGTGCGACCAACGGGCGACGATGCGGTCAAACGGCACGTGCACTCCGTGTATACTCCGGCACCAACAAACAACATTAGAATCCTCAAAATTAAGTCGTTCTTCTGTATACCCATGGCATGCAGAAATACGTAAGGCGATAGCCAATGTTAAGTGGCTATTTGCTAGATAACAATATTTGATCGAAGAAACTGTTTGTCTGAGTGGATATTTTTCTTCACGCAAACTCTCTGAGTGGATTGACTGTCTGCTGGTGCTATTCCTTTATGCTGACGTTGCTTATACGCGTAACAAATACACACGGCTGACTATGAACCTCGTGGCTAATGCTAGCTAACCATCCTTCTCAAAAGTCTGTCCTGTTGCAAATGTCAAGCCGCAACCTTTTCGCCATAATTCAGTATTCGCGAATACACGGAAGAGTAAGGCGGCCTTTCAAAGGCACGGACCGACTCAGCTCACAAATAAGTACGCTAAGCTCGTCAATATCACTTGAGTCAACGTTTTGCTTGCCATTGTCTGTCGAGAGTTACTCCAGTATGCTGAAACATTTGTGCTATTTCAAGCAGATGCCACCAATACGCAGAGTGCACATGATGGCCTCCCGAGCAAAGACGGTGAGGCACGAATTTTCATACTGATCCGAGTATAGATTGTCGCAAAGATTCTCAGTGCTTGCTGAGGGCTATTTTCCGATTGACCAGTGCAGACGAGATAATCAGCAGGTAACGTGATGCCTGACTTCATTATCGCCAGTCGTGAGATACCTAGACTTCTTTCTATGGAAATTAAACTAATTATCTTTAGATATTACACTGCAGCTAAAAAGGCTGCTTGGTATCGTAGAGCAGCGAAACGAACACTTTTTTGCGGGAACAAAATAGTCACGTACACGTTGAGTAGGAATCTGAAATCTGTCAGCACAAGGCGCGTTCGATGCTTCGAAGGACCACCAAAGCCGCCGTACGAACTTTCAGAGTAGACACAATATTTTGCCAAAAGACAGAAGTAAACAAAACCGACTTTGAATTAGATGAAATATGCAACGATTTCGTTGCGTACCTCACCTAATTCAAACGAGGTCGAGTATGATCTAATTCCAACGGAGCAACCAGAAGAGGCAGTCTTAGATAGAATTTTATTCGTATACTGCAAACATAGGGCGGAGGCTTTTTGGTCGGGCCAGCACACGCAGTACATAATAGTAGTAGTGATGAGAGTTTGCCTTTAACGACTTTTTGATCCGAGCGAACTCCAAGAAGATAATGGCGGTCCGACTGGGGTTCGCAAATCACGATCTAATTTACACAGTCTCTGCGTCAAGCCGCCGAAACCAACGTCTTCAGGGAGGGCCGGGTGGCCCAGCTTGGCTTTTTGTGCTACCCGAACGTTCCTGCACGATTCGGTTTTCTGAGTAGAATGGCACACTCCCCATCCTCACTCACAGATGTTATCGTTATTCCAGCCTCGTTCAGTAACTCGAATTACGTCACGTGCGACCCGAGAACCCCAACGCATTTTACTATCCTAACGTGTTTTTCCAGACCCAGCTAAATCGTACATGACAGCGGATGATATCCGATGTTCCCCGGAACATGCGCCAGCTTATGACTATGACTAAAATTAACTGCGACTGATCAAGATTTTTATACACGCAGAAAAGGCCAGAAGGGTGTTTAGTATTAAATGTGAGAAAATTTAGCTAATGCACACGATGCGTCTACAAACGCCCTCTGGAAAGCGGCAAGATTGGCAAATTTTACGACCGAACTAGGATTTTTGCTGTGCTTTTAAAGGATTAATATGCACAGTAGCCCCAGTGTCCGGGTGCTTGACGAATAATCCAACATAATAGTCGAAAATCGCAATCGCGCCATGACGATCGTCCATTAAAATAAACCCGACGTACTTAATGTAGTTCAGTTAGCTTTAAGATTATCGAGCCGATGGCCAACGTGCGGAAGTATTCCGCAGCAATGACAACCGCGTAAATTACTGACTCAGTGTCGGCGACGCGCACAAACCGCTCATGTTAAGGCCGACTGCAGTACATCACGCTGACCTTTCTGTATGTCTTTCCGACCAAGGTTACTCGACCCCCGCGTCGGACCATTCCGACACGATGACCCGTCTGACAAACGAAACAAGCAATGCGGGAGACATGTGGTGTCACAACTACCGCAACGTTTCGTGAATTTCGAACCACGCGTAAACCAAGAGTTCGAGGCATATACGACTAAAACAAGTAAGTCAGTTTGGTGCAAGACTCGTCACTACGATGGTTATCTCAGCCCATACGGGCCCTGTGCTGGTTCAGCTATTCTTTGACACGTTGTTGTTGATGTAGAACGTGTTTCTTCGAGCGCTGAATTTAGATTCGTATACACTAGCGACTTGTGCGTATGTTCGCTGAGCACAGTATTTGATTTAGGTGGTCTTCGAACTTCCTCATTGGGACCCTTCATTCTTATTATGCATGGAAATAGTATAGCGAAGAATCTCCCCAGTCGTACGTCAAGTTCTGTGGTGTTGACGAAACGGTTTAGGTCTTCATAAGAATGCTGCAGCAGTGACTGGTTGTTTCTAGCCACTTTTGATCTCAAGATTATAGTCATGATTCATAATGACTTTGAAACAGCGTTTCATCCAAATGCGACATATCGGCCTTCCGGGCCCGTTTTCATGCACAACGTACGCACGATCGTGCATACATTGCAGATGATTGGTGACGTATTAAGTGTACTTTAATTGTATATCTATCTTAGTAAAAGACAAATTACTGCCACCGGTAAAGAGCAACGATAACAATAATATCAGCAACACAACAGACTTTTCTAGGAAGAAGTAGGGACGGCAGAGCGCCATCACTATCACCTTTTTCCCATCACTAGACAGCCATCGCCATTCGCTTCCAAGCAGTGCCACTTTCAACCAATGCGGCTATAAAAAAGGTTGATTAATCTTCAAGTCAACCTTAAGGGTTAACGAAAAATAGCTGAAAATTTTTCTTCAGTAGAGCTCGGTACGCTCTCCCCCGTATACCTCTAGATTCCGATAGTTTGTAGCGATGTCGCCAAACTTTCGCATTTTTTCTTAAGTAAGCACCGAGACAGAAGTTAGTTCGAACGCGTGCAATTCCATTCGACTTTCTAGTCACACACTCCGATTTTTCTGGCTTACCAATGCTCTTCTATGAAAACTTGTCTATGAAAATGTCTTGATCAAAAAATAACGTTGAAGGCCGGGTCTTTGGCATTATTTGTGTAGAGGTTCCGTTCGCATTTGCAAGGCCACAATTTGCTTCAGACGAATAACAGTTAGAGCACTATTCACACCGCTAATGGTCGCAAATGAATTTTTCACATTTAGTCGTCATTCCAGCGCAAGCAAACAAGATATAGGGGGCGGAGTTTTGCATAATTCACCACATAAAACAATCAGGCCTAGATTTTCACTGTTCAATGCTTTCAATTTGCAAAAGATGTTGAAACAGTGCAGCTCACATCTACGTGATCTGTCTGTCAACGCAGTTCAGGGTAAATCGATGCAAAACCCTTGACAGGGGCATCTCCTTGAATCTCCTCACCAACGCTCTCCGCGACTCGATCACCAAAAGGGCATCCAGCAATATATATGTAGACATAACTTTTGCTTCTTACGGACAGCCGTTTCGTAGAATAAAAACCCATTTGCGACAATTACCTGCGCGAGATACTAATCAACCATACGGGAAGAAAGACATACTATGTATAGCAGCTAACTCCATAGCTATTTCGGATCCAGGCTTGGCCAGTTAACCCCTAGCACCGCGCCCATATGTAAGTGAAGTGAAATCCACCTGTTCTCGTTTTAGGCTGTCTTGAATGCCGGACACCTGAAGACTACGGCACCCTGCTGAATAAACGACGCACATCATGCTGTGCGTAGCAGCGTACAGACCAACGGCAAAAGCTGGAATACCCGACCCGTATAGCCTCGAGTAACCCTTGGTTTGCGCTCTGTTAGGCTCCGTCTGGCGAATTTCTTCTTCCGTATGTACGGCCTGATAAGGACCGGACGGTCTGAAAGGCTACGACAAAGTACCCATATATTGCGACTGGAGGGTCGTACAGGACCAATAGTGATACCGACAGAGAACGGCATAGGTCCGAGTAAAAAGGAGCAGGCCACGAAAGTTGTATTTGTCAACGTAACAAACAGGCATCAGATCCTCAGCCGACACAAGGCCAGGCTTAGCCGCAGCTCTACGGCGGGGCGACCAGCGCAACAGTAAAAGCAAGCACTCTGCTAGCAGAAGCTTAGCTTTTGCCACCGCAGGCCGAAAAGGACGCGGAGGAAAAAGGTAATAACGTAATTGGTATGCCAACACCGAGGTCAGGTGAGGACTTTTGACAAACGACATAAAAGGAACCCACACTCCCTTTTTCTGACCGTTAGCCCTCCGTGCCGATTCGTCGGCGAGGAGCAGGCTGCCAAGATATCGTCGCATGCTTATAAGAGAACCCATTGGCATGGCATTGCAAACGGTTCCCTTCCCTTCACTTATAAGGTGTATGGTGTATTGGTCTGTCGCTGGCCGAGCCTCGGGGGTCTCCTTTCTAAGACTGCTTGAACAGACATTCTTACGAACTTGTCTTATCGCACACTGCTATTAGACTACCAGTGCAACCAACGCGTTAACGTGGATGTATTGGGATCTTCTTTCATACTTGTCTTGGGTTTCAATGAAGAACTAGTGAAAAGCAGTCATGAACAGCGATAGAGGACTGGCTGCAAACTGCGACGAGTCTAGTCGATATCAAGGATTTGAGCCTATTTTCCTGCTATTTCACCAGGTTCGCTAATCGCACCAAGCAGCGCCCACGACGCGACCTCGGCGTCAGTAATTGGCAAAGACCAAACTTGCGATATTCATCGCTCCCATAGGATTCAGTCCTTCACGACGTTTATATACGGCAGTATAAAATCGGATTCGGTCAGTCCTGTGTGTCCTGTTGAGATTAAGAACGCCGGCTTCGAATTGATTTTTAATAAGATACCCTTCGGGTCAATGAGACTGCTGTACGTTGATGCGCACGGGGTGCACAATCTACATGCAAGCTGGAATACAAAAGGCAACCACGATCCACTGCACGAAGACCACTACCTACGGAATAGAGCGTGCCATTGTCAGAAATGCAGCTCAGAGTGAGAAGGGGCGTTTGCGTTCAACGTTGTTACACAGATAGTGAATCGCAACTGGACATAACTCCGTTGATGTCCGAGCGACATGATAAGGTTTCGTCGACTTGGGGGTGGAACCTTCCCGACAGGCATTGCACGGCTAATAGCTTCAGATTTCTACACCTGCTCTCATCGCTACCTGAAACGCTGGCTGATTTCAGATTGGTGTGCGACCGGGTATACACTGAACAAGTTTTAATTGTTGCTAGCATCAGAATCGACAATCGAATCTCCGTATATCTGCACTGTGGCTCTGGGAAGATGGTAGTTAAAAATGTAGTTCAAGTAGATCATACAAACTGCGACTACAACGTAGGATTACTGATTCGCTTGGGCTCGCAAGTCGCGCACCATGTCACAAGCTGTAGAAGGTTTGGTCACTGCGCTGATAACAAACTCTTCAGTGGCAAAAATTCGCAGGACGTATCAATCATTATTCATCGTACACGCCAGACTCCGCATATGACAATGGAATAGGTATGACACTGAGCTGTTCGGCGCAGGATATGTGCAAGTATTGGACGGAAACCAACGGCAAAGCTTTACAAGGGATACCTTGACTCTATTTTAAAGCCGCTCGTTTGGAATAAACTAGGTAAACATGGCTTGTAAAATTTAGTTCGTTTTGTTTTCGTTCGCTTGATGTTTTCCGAAAATTCCGACTTTCAAGCTCTATTAAGATTTCCTCATGTTTAAAAGTATTCTCTATTCGTACACCCAGCCGTATTCAATAAGGTCTACAAGTTTACCTCGTGTGTCCTTAACGACATCTGCGTAGGCTGCCGAGAGCGATAGCAGTATTGATACTATGCTCGCGTCTGAGTTACCGAAATATGGTCTCTTGTAATTAGGCATCATCGACATTTTGTGACAAAAGGCAGATGGCCGCACACTAGGAGAGCTGATGGCAAAACGGGCGGCAGGCTGATGTAGGATAATCCGACACTGATGCTGTACCAAGAAACGCTTGTCAAGGTGAAACAGTGGAACTGAGGCAGCTTTGATAAGAAGATTATAGCGATTCAAAGGCAACGCGAACACAATACAGTCAACCATTCGTGAGCTGGAAAAATCACCCAGATATTCAGGCTTATGTTGAAGGCATCAGTCAGCGTCGCGAGGTTTGAACAGGTGATTAGCAAAAATGTTGGTTGAATTGTGAAACTACCGACGTCCCTGACAGCCGGCCATGTGTTACTTGTTTCGTGTCTCGAAAACGAAAAGGTATTGCGGCAGTAGCTTTACATACACGATTCATATGCTCCCATATACTTCTTTTCTATGCGCGTTAACCAGCATAAAACATTCATATCTCATGGTTGAACATTCTATACAAACCGACAATCTTGAATGTATACCGATAGCCACAAAAAGTAAACGTTTGTCACTGGAGGGATGCACGCTATTACCTTCCTCGGCCCATCAGTATAGTGTACTCGTAGCAAACTCAAACTTGCAGCCGCAGTTGGACATCGCCAGCACGCCCTCCCCCCACCGTCTTCTTCTTCTGCCTTCTTGAATGTCTTCGTTCGAGAACGTTCGATGTTTTTGTTCTCCTCCTGCCTAAGTAGTTGCTTAAAACGCTCGAGGCGTTTCCCAGCGCTACAGAAGAGAGAATTCAATGCGCACCTTTGCAATGCCCGAGATCTCAAACGTTTCCTTCCTCTCTCCACGCTCCTCCTCCTTCTCCACCGGCGTCAACTCCAGTCCGAAGCCTTGCTCGGTAAGAATCTCGCATATTGGGGCCCCACTGCTCGACAGCTCCGGGAGGAGACAAGTATTACTCTTCTGCGAAAAACAGCAACAACGATGTCACGTCAACTGTCTCGGCTACTCTACCGGTGATTTACCGTTGGGATATAACAGTTAATTTTGAATCCGGGCCTCTGTCCTCGTTCGCTCTGGTGGCGTTTGTTAGAACACCAGAATCGTTCCCTTGACGTCTATCTCTATGGGTACGGCAGAGGGGATGCGAAAACGTGAGCACTGTACAATGTACAAATAGATTGTAAAATCGCAAGATCGTAAAACCACAGCCACCCGATAGGAACGCAGGTACATTACTCCGGGCACGGAAACACAAATACACGCCACACATCCACACGAACGCGAATGAGCATCGGGATATATCAAGTTAAATGCCCATTCATTAAGGGAAAGGTTAATATGTATATATATATATATATATATATATATATATAACTTGAAGGACTCTTGCAGTACTGCACGTGAACGCATCCATATTTGGTTCAGAAGCCTTCTATACGAAACGGGACGACACGGAACCCCGCCTAGTCTCGGGCATGTCTGCAACTATAAGAAGACATACTAATAGATTTGGCCTGAACTTGTTAATAACATCAAAATGTTTTCCGAACACCGTTTCTGTAGTTCCGAGAAGTACAGATATTGTGCTATCAGCAAACTGTTAAACAAGTCGGTCGTATTTATAATAAAATGGCGAATACTACCACAAATAATGTTTACACAATTAACCGCGAGTAACACTGCGCTGTAAGCAGTGTGTTTATGATCAGCCTGCCTCCGTTTCAAGTCAGACTACACAATTTGGAACCGTCAGCATAAAGCTTGCCGGTGACATTGAGCTCGGTGGCTGGGGGTGCATTCGTATGCGCCTTGCGACTGGAGGAGACACGTAGGTGCACGGGTTCGATCCCTGCCGGTGCACATTTAATTTATATGGGTTCCGTCTTAGGAAGTAATGCAAAACCTGCTACCGTGGACGCTATATGTTGGCTGATGGTCATAAAATATATCTTCATAAAATAAATCGTGGCTGATGGCCAGCTTTAAAAATATTGTCGGTGACATCAGTTAGCAGATGATTCTTCAAACTAAACGCAAACGTTAATAACGAGAACGGGTTATACACAAGCCGTGGAACTACAGATCGATAATTAGCTACTCTAGACTTGCTACCTACTTTAAAATTCTCGTTTGCTCAAAATTTTAACAAAAACCTTTACCTAGTTAAGGATTCTTGTGTACTGGCATGACCAGTAAACGGTAAGAAAAAGCTGCATTATTTTAATACGAACCATTAGTTTTTCGGTGAAGCGAACGCGCGGGCACTCAGCTGGTAGCACATCGGCTTCTGCACGTGAACAAAAGCAGAAATGCGTTCCGAATATTTCCAATTTCGTCCACTAAATCGTCCGTGACAGCTCTGCCATTTGGTTTCTAATCTTCGATGGCCTTTTGTATTTTTAATTCTACTACTACCACCCCGAAGGATTCTCTTGACTGCTAAAACGTTTCGACGTCGCTTTGTGCAGCTGCTGTAAGTGCACAGTTTTTTAGCCAGCTAACTAAACGTTGTCTGCGCTTCGGCCACCACAGATGCAACGT
The DNA here is from genome assembly GCA_002081605.1 of Tropilaelaps mercedesae. NCBI lineage: Eukaryota > Metazoa > Arthropoda > Arachnida > Mesostigmata > Laelapidae > Tropilaelaps > Tropilaelaps mercedesae. Next base: position 22,520 of record MNPL01020512.1, read on the forward strand.
TGCAGCCAACTGCGCTATACCATGTACTTTTCAGATGCACTGTGCAAATCGGACTTTACAGATCAAACCTTTGCTACGATCCAGAGCCACAATCGGCTCAAATCAGGAAACCAGACAGACGCAGGATAGAACTGTTCAAGCGGAGCAGCGGGAGCCACAAATCAAACACCCGCGAAGTTAATGGCGGCACACACCCTCGGAAAAGTGAAGAGCTCCTACTGCTCTGTGAGAGCTTGATATAGGTGCATGTCAATGCTTGGAAAAAAATCCTCTGGCGCCTTCACCGTCGCTGTCTGTTAGCAGCAAATGTGTTCGAGACCGTTGCGTAACAAAGCTGGTGCCACCGGTTCATTCAAAAAAGATCCGGTTTATTCTACGACAGGTACTAAAAGGCGGTAAGTTTCGACGCATAAACGCATGCAGTCGCATATATAAAACTGCAGTGCAAAATAATGCGGAAGTGGACTCTTATTTGTAGTTAAGAAGCCGTTCCCTTCATCGTATGTCACACATGTGTTTCTTCACGGTACGTATGATCCCTTCGGGGTACGTTTTCACCTGTCTAGACGACAGAGTTAAGACTGTGGACAGGCACCTCTCTTCGTGAAGTGAATCACAGCCTGCTCTTCAAGAACGTCATAGACCTTCGCGAATCTGTTTACCTCAGAACACTCACTGTGGCCACAAACATCCGACAATGACCCAGAAGGATTGGCAATACTTAAAAATAGTCGAGGGACTCTTTTAAAAGCAATCTTTTACATGAAGGCAACACAAAAACATTATGGTTTGTATAACATCCTGCCTGAAAATGAAAAAATCACACTGAATTTAGCTAAGTTCTAGAAATTAACCCATTCTGTAGTGGAATAACATTGAACAACCAGTTGAACACTCGAACTCCGACCTGACTTGACCGGAAAAAGACCGGAAAATATAAGACTTTTGATTTGAGAAGCGATGACGGCAAATATTCGTTTTTACAGGCATTTTCACGGCTTGTCTTGTCTATCCTAGTTTCACCGCCTTGTCCTCATCCGACCAGTTGTCCAAGTAGAGAACACGTCAAACATCCGCGTTTCATGAGATTACCTCTAAATTCGCAAAACTGTGTTCACGAACTAGCACTTGAATCATTAGCTTTCTCCCGTGGCAGAGATATGATCTGTGCTATGCATGTACCCGCACAAGAAGGGTTATGCTTTCGGTATTTACTGTCGCAGCGACCCTACGAACGTCGCCATAACCGCTTTCGCTTGCGTTCATCGCTACACATTGCACATGTCTTTTATAAGGCTCCGTACTTCGTCGGTCGCATATATATATATATATATATATATA
>MNPL01020524.1:1042-21435 GCA_002081605.1 Tropilaelaps mercedesae
AAGTATCGGCGGCGATAATTGCTCAACGCAACCAAAAGCAGGCGGATAATAACAACGACTTGAGACAGGCGAGGCGGCAAAGCACATTTCCTACCTTCGTACGTAGATCTAGTGGCTTCATAGAAATATACGCTATATATATATATATATATACCACGCTGTGCCTGCTAAACAAATATAGGCAGCACAACGAAGTGCTGTCCTCAGGTCGGGATCCGTCACAAGGGGCCTCCCAGCGGGAACCGCAAATTCTGGCGTGGAGCCCACGATAAAAAGCTCCGAATCTAACAAGCTCAGCAGCTTCACAAACAAGCGATCGGAGACGTGGACCAGTCAGTCTTCTTTTATTTGCGTTTGAAATCACGGAATGGCGTTACTGGTACAGGATCGACGACCCCCTCTGTTAGAAATCATACCAAAACCTCCTCACCAACAAGTTGAAATGGCCAAATAATATCCTCGGAGCTCATTCCGGTCTGCAGTAAACTCATGTATCGTATGTCGTCAGCCAAACCTGTCACGAGACAGTCGTGAGTCGCCTTGGCGGCGCGGAACAGATTTTCAAGGCGCGACGACGAGTCTGCGCTGCTTTCATTTCTAAGTGGGTTGTCTGCCTTCTCGAAAACGCTCAAGCAGTTAAAGCCATCAAGCGTCCTGAAAATCGTCAGTTTTAGGAAAAATCGGATAGGGTGTTATTATATTGACTAGCTCTAGTTGAAGGCAGGATAGCTTCAGCGCGAGTAAAGTAGCTCTGCTCTTTTTATATAATGCGTTTTCTTTGTTATTGAACGTCAAATGTTTGGATACCAAATATTGTAAGTGTAACCAATGGCGGACACAATGAAGACAACTATGAATGGTCTTGAAAACGAGTAACGGCAAACAACGAAAAACAGGGTGAACATTAGGCGAGAGAATTATATGAGCTACTATTCCATGACAGGTAATGGCTGCTCAAGATAAGATTAAGAGAAGTAGCTGAAGGTGCCACTAACTAAAATACCAGCTATAGCGATTAACAGTTCAAATTTGTCTACTATCACCACATCGATACGAGTTACACTTAAAATAAATTGTTTGACGTTTGGCTCGGCTGTTGAAACAGTGATAGGAGCTCTGATAAGTTGCCAACGTTAGTCACAACAGATGGGAATGCATCACACCTTTCGTTCCCTGAAGTGAAATGACTGAACTGCCACTATATTTTGGAGATGCTGGTTTTATCTCTCTTTTAGGCATTTCCTTGTAGGTGGTGCTAAGCGGAGAGTACTTGCTATGATTAAGGCGCTCGCGGATTTGGTGTTACCACCATCTCACTAATCATCTCACGTCTTTCAGTTTCTGTTTCCCAAATTTTCAGCTTTTATTTCTCGGCAAAGGTAAACCAGAATAGCGTAGAGCTTCTGAACCTAGGGACTTAGGCATGACTCTTTCTCTTCCTGCCAGCTTCTTTTTTCTAACTCTTCGACCATGTATTTGTAGATTCCTCTATCTGTTCTAAAATTTATTTTTTTAATAGAAATACTTTATCTCGCACCAAATCGAAACACAGAATAGCCATCGAAGCCAGGCAAATGGCTGTTGAGACAAGGAACAACTATTTGCTATTTGCTATTTTGGGTGTCAAGAACATCTTGAGTTACAAGTAGCCTTCATTCACTTGTTGGGGACTTCAACAAATGAAAACCGGTGCTCAAACAACATGAGAAATAACCAACTTTGTGAAGCGCTTACAAAACGGTTCTGCATTCCTAGGTGACTTATCCACCCTTAACAAGGTACCCAGAAGCAGCATATTTGTCTTGTGTTTTGCGCCATTTTTTGCGGCCGTTAACACATACTTGCTAGGACCGGACGTTAGAGAAACATAGGACAATTATCAAATCGTTTTAACCCTGAACTGTAAGTGAGATAAAAGGGACGCGGGATATAAGGTCGGCAAGCCGATTCTCCACGAAGAAACAGGGGTGCGAGACCGGTCACGAATGACATAGTCAACAGAGGGTTGTCTCATTAAAAAGAAAAGGAGCCTTTCAACTTGCCATTCTCTTCAGCTGCATCTTTTTGCCACTATTCAAACCGCGAACTTTATGAGCTATTTAATGACCTTCTTTTTTATCCTCTACTTTTTACAGCGGTCTTGTGTTATTAGTTACCTGGCCATAAGGGAGGTCAAAAACTGGCAAAATACCTGCCATAAAGATCATGGTGAAGGTTTAAGACTCAGATAAGCATTTTGATGCACCTGTTTACTTCTGCAAGTGTAATATAAATAGATATAAGATATTACTGACTCGCTAGCGCAAAATAATTTTAACCCATAACAAGGCATAGCACGAATAAACATAGTCGGTTGAGCTTGCCATTCGTTGCCGACTGATTGACTATTACAGTTTCATACTACGACCTCGCCTGAAAACCAAATTTGCAGGCGGGCAGCCTTTTAGAATTAAGTAAGGGCAGTTGCGGCTTAGACGACATGCCTATTTTCTGGACGTAAGCAAGCATTCGCAGGGCACACGAATCAGTCGATGATGCGGCTAAGTACATGTATTGCATTTGTTATCGGCCCTCAGCCGTGTGATCTAGCGGCAAATCTAGCGGTAAATCTAGCTGCTGAGGTGACTTCTTAAAAGTAACTGCTATCAAGTACTCGTTAGTTGAAGCGTTATAAAAAGGAATGTGCTCTACAAATGCTAAACGAGAGAAGACACTCATGAGTTTGGGAAGAAATATGACGTGTGACGTTCCTCGGTCCAGGAATAAACGCTGCCTTCGAAGAGTTTCGTCAAGGTGACCAACAAGCACGAATATGAGCTTGCTAAAGACGATCAAGGCCAAATACATCAACGAACTGTAGTCGGGCTCTTCTTCTATTCAAGTGGTATCCGCCCAACCAGCTGTTGTTGTCATCATTGCCGCATTGTATACCGATGAATACGCAACAGAAATGAAGTGAGCTACCAACTGCTTTTGGGGAATTCAGAAGTACCGAGCCCGGACGAAGGCTACTTTGGCGTCGATTTTGGTGACGGGAGAATATCAGCAGTAAGATCGCCTCTTTTAACGGTTTCGGGAGTAGACGTCTTCCGCCTATGGTGGCTACATAATAGATAAAAGCAAATACGAAAAGCGAACTGCTAGGGAAATACCGCAGAATATCATGGCAATTCATTCTGAGCCAGGCTTAGCGGGAGAGCTGTTTGTTCAAATAAATAATCAGCATGGATGAGGAGAAAGGCGAACTTCCACTGCTGTGTGTGTTGTTGTTGCTGCCGCTGCTGCTGCAATGGCTTTTCGAAGAATAGGTCGACGTCAAAATGCCGATAGACCTTCGGCTGCACTAACGGCCGGCACTTCCAGCGCCTAATCTGAATGAGCTTATTGGGGGAACGGCGTCTGACGGGGCGATGAAGGGCCAAACGACAGAGTAACTAGTGAAGAAAGCGGAAATACCGAAGAAGAGACAAAACAGAACCGAGGCGATGAGTAGCTGAATTTCGTAATTATCGAACTGCCAATAAAAAAGCATTTTAATTTCGTTAGAGTTTCAAAACTGTACAATCATCCAATAAAAAATAAAGACCCCTTAACAAATCAGAACGGACTGAGAAGCTGCTGAAGAAAAAATGAAATATACTTCAGGTAATCCACGAACGCAAATGAGTTGGTATTGCAAGAAATCCCTTCGTAAATGCCTGAGAATAAATGATCGGTGATCGAATATGCCTACCAGCATTAGCATTTTTTCGCTCTCCGTAAGCTACTGGAATGCAGTTTGCGTATATACCAATACAGAAACAGATAAAACACGTAAAAGGAAAACGTTTTTTGATTAATAAAGAGAAAACATACCAGGGTCAACGTCTGTGGCCGTTGTTTGAATATATTTCGATTTCTTTCGCTTTGATATAATATCAAAGATTCGCCTTACAGTGGGCGAGTACCACTACGATACGGAATTCACCAACAAAGAGCCAACTGTTGGGGGGACGAACCAGGCTACACTAGGTTTTCACCGCTGGCCTAAGCGGGTGGAGTCAATCAGGCGTATTATTACTGCAATTGTGCATTGTACCGCGTTTTAGGCATCACGCGAGAATTAGACAGACCATACCTCACATAAATTGTGAGCCTGTCAACGCTTTGCTCAGATGAGCTAACCAACAGGTTTACATGATCTTAACGAGTTCCGCTTGCCATTGTGACAAATGTTCAGAACTGTGTATCGAATGGAAGTTCGGTGCATTTGCCGACGCTATAAAAGAGAAGGATTTCTCGCTCTGTGTTATGCTATTGAGATCATAACAATACGAGACTTCGATTCTTAAAAGATTCACGTTCTGTCGACATGTCAAGGTGGCTCGCTGCAACCAATGTACAACTACCGGTGATATGTAACAGTGTAAAATAAAAAGTGAATAGAAGAAGGGTAGAATTTCGAAATGTTCCAACTCATTGAGTTTCTTCTGCATCGGAAGGAGGGTAGTTCTCGCTATTCTTGAGTGAATGTGTGAATTGTGAAAACCTAATGCTGAGTGAAAGTAGAGACGCGAGAGGGGTATTTGATCGCTCTGTCATTCTGCATTTTACTCGATTGCAGCTGGTATGTCAAATTAGGTTCCCAATATATTAGCGACGAAAATAAGGTTGCACATATATGTGACCGCAGCGAAGCAGACGTAATGAGTAAATGACACACTTGGCTGCGGACGGGGATTGGCAGATTGGCGAGATGTGGTCATGCTCGCGTGCCTCGAGACAGATCGAGCTCCACCACGATTCGTTATTCCGCAATAGTACGCAGTCAATATTAATACGATATCACGTATGCAAACGTTCCATATGCTCAACTGGAGAAAATTACGCAGAGATGTGTTTCACAATCATAGTAACATTTAATGTGGTTTGTCGAGTAAAAATCACTAATGCTCATAAAAACATCTTTGGTTGAGATCTTTTGTTTCCTTTTATTGTTAAGTGTGCCTAATATTGCTGTTGCGCTATCCAATCCTTAGTTACTAGATTTTTTATAATTTTAATATTTTTTAAGGTACATTTCAAGATAAAATAAAAACGAACTTCTTGAGATATTTCAATATTTTGCGCATATTAAGAAATAAAATTGGAACACCTCGACTAGTCGAATATTAGAAGCCTGGAAATATATAAATGCATAAAGAAGCTTTCTTTGCTTCTTTTGTCTTTGCTCTTAAAGTATTTGTAATTGTTGGAACCGTTAGCCCCGTGGTACGCGCTACGGAAATAAAAGAAATATGAGACAGAAAAGGTTTCTAAGCTGTTCGTCTACGTCTCAATATTTTGGTTACGTGTGTATACAAAAAGTCGGTAATAAAAGTGGTATAAGAAGAGGCAAAAGACGAAACTTCACCAAGTGTTGTCGGAAAAATGTGTTGAACATTTAGGTAGTTCGTATGCTACGTATGAGACGTACATGGTCTCGTGATAAGAACAGGTTCGCTGTCCTGCCGGCATTATCTACAATACGAATACAGAGGCCGATCAAATAATAAATGCAGACCAGCTGGCTCATATGAGAACGTGGCTTCTTATCCATCTCCTTTCCCAAAAGACGGAGCAGTATTGACGCTAGTATTCTCTGAATGATGACAAGCAGCCATAAGCCCGTACAGCCGGTCGATAGGGTTCGTTAGTGCAAAACTGCGAAAAGGTTACGGATGCACGCCCCATTCGCAATTCGACGGTGAACTGCAAATAAAATATAGTAAAAGCTACGCTAGACATAGTATTTGTTTTTTAAAAAAGCCGATATTCCATTTCTAACTACCATTTTATTAGTCACATATACGTGCTCTACGAATGTTGCAGGACTAATTCACTTAATCAGCATATCTGAGAATGAATCGAAGCTAGGTTTGTACTCGAAAATTGATTTAAAACGTTAGTTACGTTTTTTCAGTTACATGCGAACGCAATTATATCCGCGAAGAACAGGTATTACTAGTCGCTGTACCTTTAGCGCGATTTCTTGTGGCAGATCGTGTGGGATAAAAATGCATCATTTAAACTAACAAAGTAGAAAACAAATACATGCTGTCTTAGCGGGACGGACGTATTGAAACGATATTTTCAGATCAATGAATTCAGGTAAGAGCCTATTCGGGCTTCGAACGGACAGAGTGACCTCCGACCATGAGACATATCGGACGTCCATGAGAATGCCCGGTAGATAGAGTATCGAGAATTTGTTTTTGCTTAAAATCTAAAACGGGGAAAATCATTGTGATTACCAGTAAATTCACATCCTTTTTTTATCGGTGTTCATGGAATGGTGGACACTTACAGCTGCTGTTGTTGCTAATTATGTAACTAAAGATAATATTGTATGTGTGCATTGTTGTTTATTCAATACATGTGTACAGCATAAATTCTTGTTTAACGGTGTACTGTTGAGACTGGGGCACACTGAATGAAAAATTTATTATGCCGCTGCCAAGGGTCATCCTTTTATTTTTCTAAGAGAAACAACTTTTCCTATCTTTAAATGTGTTTCTAACAACCAGGCTTTATTTAGCAAAAGCAGGAAAAGGAGTGATACAGAAAACTTCAGCGCCATGGAGTTTTAGGTTATTAGCAGGGCATATTCATCGGAACGTTCTTTGTGTATGTTTATTTACCAATAAATTTGACTACTATTGGCAGAACATTTCAAGCCAGGTAAGTGAATCCTTTAGTACATCTAGATTCACTTCATCGGTACTTGAACATTTAATTGCGTTTCGAACCCTGAAATAATCGGTGGGAAAACCAGATCCAAGCCGTTGAAGTTTATCTATCTTTTTCAAGATTTCATAGATCAAAAAATTCTCTGCAAATCGTGCAAAGTAATGGAGAGCTCTTAATAGTTGTCCTTATAAAGTTGAACTCACTCAAACATATCTATCATTTAGTAAGTCAAAGCATGTTTATTTGTTCACCTAGAACCGTGATGCATTTCAGCGCATCACGTATCAGTCAGTTTTGTAGGAAACGGGGTCCGTTCGCCAAAAGCTTTATTCCGCACCTGCGAGCACCCGACGGATATGAATCTTGGTCCTTCTGAATATCGTAGACACTTTGTCGACTACAGGAGGTTGCACGTTTTTTGAGTTGCTTTTTTCGCACCTATCTTCGCCAGCGTCATTTTGTCTATGTGTTGTTTCATGTGCAAGTACCATAATAGAGAACTATTTTATACAAGAGCAGTTTGATTGTTGCTCTTTTGTAAATAGCTTGTATGTTTGAACGAAAGGTATTACACCACATTATTTTATCGTTACTTAATAAAGGTAGGTCCTACCGTTAATAACGCTATGCAAAAGACATTAGAGTGAATCAATGATATTGCTTATAGAACACTTTAATCATAGTATGTTTTAGAATATAACAAATATTCCCGTTTCATATATATATATATATATACATATATATATATATATATATATATAGGATGCAAGAAACTTTTTCAATGAACATTCGCTCTTCCGTATACGAACTGATGTATTAACGAACACTCCAATACCTTCTGCAATGAAAGACGACAACGAGGCCAGTTCACGACGTCGATTTTTCCTACATTTAGGCAGATACATATTCCTATTCCTAATTTAGGATAATTCCTATTCCTAAGAATATTGCTATATTTAGGCAGAATAAGAAAAGTTCCGGAATATTACATTAAAGTTAAAAACACTAGGTTTTACTTGCTGATAAGTTAATATTGTTGGTCATATCGTTTTTAAATGTTCAAGACATTAGGATTCAATGAATATTTAAGCCAATAAGGTGTTCAACTATCAAGTATGAGCCACCTATCTTTATCAATAGAATCCTATGATTATCACTATACACCTAGCTTACTGAATGGATACCAGTATATTTATATTTTAGGGCTGACTATCAGCCAGCATTTAATGTCCATGGTAACAGTCTTTCCAGTACTTCGTAAGACGGACCTCATTTTAATCTAAGTGTGCATCGGCGGGGATCGAACTCGAATGGATACCAATATAAACTACTTGTATCTCCCTCTGATCTATACAAGCTAACGAGGTAGCTCTGTTTATATCACCTTTTAGAACACATACATCGTAAAAAGCGTAGTTCAGGGGGCCGTATTTACGAGGGAAAAAACCATATGAATTCAGGTTGGATTACATGTGATAGATGCAGCCGGAAAGGATTTTATTGTTTCAGCCCAGCAAGTGCTGCTCCATATCTCTAAAAGTTTCTCGTTGTTGTTAGAGCAGCATCTCCTATATAGTATTTGTATATGTTGTTTTCGTTCTAGGTTTCAAACCTGCCAGTGCGGTCGGGTCGGCCAGGTGTTATTTATGAAGTAAGTGTCCCGTATGGATAAAACCACCCCGAAGCAGGACCCTAAATAAGAGGTCACGAACGTTTTTATTCTGCTTCGTTCCGTTGCTTGCTTGAAATAGTGAACAGTGTTCGCTGTTCAATTAGTTCGCATTCTGTCGATTTTTCGTGTTGTCTTTCTGAGCGTTCACCCCTTCGACCGTCGGCGATTTCCTCGGCGCTATGTATCCTATTTCTTTTTTCCGTTTAAATAGCTGGAATTTCAACAAGTAAAATTGTGATTAGGCTCTAAGGCCGCTTTAGGCGGCCCTTTCGGTTAGTCGATATCGTAAAATTGAGCGAAAAAAGATCAACTGTCATTCATCGGAAGGCAAGGACCGTTTTGAACCTGTTGGCCATCGGCGACATTCCTCTCTAAGGGGTTAACTGATCTATTACATCGCGCACTCGTACAGATATACGGCATTATGTTAACATTCTGAAGCAGGCTATGATGGTTTCAAATTGAGGTGGTAGCGGACAAAATTGGTACTGATAAGCCTATCCGGATGAAAAGCGTTCCTAGGACCATACAGCGCGACCCTGATACCAGCCAAACAATCTAAAGAGGATGTAACTAAGGGTGAAGATGAAGTATTGCTTTCGCAGTATATTGGGAAAACGAAGAGCTTCAAGCATTATTTGTTTACTGAGACATAAAATTTAGAAAAGTATCTCTCGTTCTTAAATACTAGACAAACTCGAATATAGTAGCTTATTATGTCTTCTACGTCGTTTGTCCTTTTAGCGAATCTTGTAACGATCAAGATTTAATTTTATTATTTCTTTCTCGCGCTTTGTATATATATATATATATATATTAATGTCTGTAGAGGTGGCTCGAACAAAAAAAACAAATCAATTAAAGAGCGAATATACAACCAAACCATTGACTGCGATCCATGGTGTTTGGCATCACTTCTACTACTTCTACGAAATGTCCACATATACGATGTTATTAGAATCGACGAGGAAATTTTTGCCATAGTCGGTTATGACCGACGTGCGCAATCGAGCTGAGTTCCACGAAGTTTCAACGAGCCAGAAATGTAGAAAGAACGTTCTAAGAATATCTGGTTTAAATCTTTAGAGAATGAAACTTTGTACTGCAGACTCTTTTCAGGATTATAGGATTATAATGTCGTTTTCCTGCGGCCGGCGGCATCGAACCGTTGCCTCTAATTCACAAATCCTCATCAAAGTCGTCCGCTGACATTGACCGCAGATGAGCATTTACACGCTTGATCTTCTGCTATCCATAAAGCGTTGCTCAGACCTGAGTTGGTCACCTCACAACCCAACTCTGCAACATTGTATCGGGCCGCTTTGTCCCCTAGCCTCCACCAAATACAAGCTTTGGTGCCTTTTCGCTACGGAGCTGTGAAGTGGACTAACCAAAGGTGCAAGGCTTACAGACGAGAACTCGGTGAACAAAAAAAGGTACTTATTCTTCTATAGAGAAAACGTAGTCTACAAGTGCTAGGGGAGTGTGGCGCGGTAAATCGCGGCGACTGCATTCTTATAAAGTGGCAGACCGAAATACCCTGTTTAAATTTATCACTATGGCAGCGTTTCAATGCTGATGTATGAGTGGTCCATCGGGATGCACCCAACCCAGGTTTCTCACTGGAATTACCCCCGATACTGTAAATAAGTTTGTTCCCTATCTCATTTCCTGAATGTACTAGAAATATCTATATCGGTGACTGCTACTTATCAGATGGACAGGATGCACGGATAAGATCGACATGCATTGGACTTACAAGAGTCGGTTTCTACACGTCGCTATAAGTTTGTTCGTGACGTATGTGTTTGCATATGAAGCACAAGTTCGTATATTTCTAACGATTGCTGTTTTCTTACGAGCTTTGCTCGTTTTGTGGGCGGCGACAGTGGCCTTGTTTTTTTAGTCTAAAAGCGCGTTGCAAACGTATCTCTGACATCTACGAGTTTTTTCGCAGATTTGCAATCGATACACCATTTATTTCTGGCAGAACTCGCATGATTAGCCTCGGTGGTGCCTATCTAAATGAAATTTTGTTCGCCTTACTTAAATGACTTTTTATGAAAACTGAAGGGTCAAAGCATCTGTTGCAAAGTTGGGTCATTCTATTTATACAATGTTTGTGCGTATGACCGTAGGAGAGTATGGTTCAAGTACTTTCTGCTTTCTGCTTCCTACCTCATACTGGCCTTACAGGCAGCATATGTGAGGCATGTGAAGCTCCATGTTTAATGGTGCATTTAAATCGCTAATGATGACGGAGTAGGTTACGACTGTTTGTATTTCATTACTATCTTTAGCTTGGTCTATCGAAGGCCTCCTTTCTTAACTAGCTAGATAACATCGGTTTTTTCTACTGTTATGATAAATCCGCGAGCTCGATGAAAGGCGATTCTGAGAGAGGAGAATTACGAGAGGCAAAAGCTTTTGTTATTGACGATTGCGACAGGCAACCCCCAGAGAAACAATATCTGAGACAATATCTTGTTGCTTCTACATGAAGGCGAAGGTTGACAAGACAGCGACAAGTCCGTCTATACACGGGGACTGAATATTTGATAGAAATCTATACTGTCAGATGCACAAAGAACTGGTTTAGTTAACCGACTGCTTTCTTATAGGGCGTGTATTTTAGCATTATCTTTACCAGGCGAAGTTGCAACGGGATGCAAGGAAACATGATGACCAGGCCACAAAGGAAACACTATTTTAATGCGAGGCTTTACAATCGTCTTTGCTTACACTCAAACATACCCATTCTTACACGGTAACGCTGTCCAAGGTGTCCTTGGTGCGATTTCGTTGCTCCCATGTTGTCAACACCGCTAACGCTTCATAACGGGTGCCCCCAATCAGTGCTCAATCCGCCCGGAAGCTTCGTTTGAAAAATGCCGCATCCACACAAAACAGGACGATAGGCTGATTTATAAAGGCTGTTAAGCGGCGTATTGTGAAGGTGACGCTTGTATCTTAGGTAACTAGGCGTAGCGCCTGTACTGTTGACTCCCCATCACATCCTAGTGTGGATACCCAACCCAATCTCAGATCACCCGTAGACCTAGTGAGACACCTGCAGCTGAATAAAGCAGAGTGCTATTTTCCAACAGTATTTCGAGGGCTACCAATGAGTCAGCATTTCCGGCGTTTATAACGTAGGCCTGCAGGACACTGCTAGGCTGTTCGACTCTCGATGATGACACACAACACATGAAGACTAACCAGGTAGTGTATATCCATGAATAGTTTAACCAATCGATAATACTTAAGGTACATACATTTCTTCATTAAGCATTGTGTTCGGTCGCGTTTTTATCGTCATTAATTTTTATCATGATAATAATATGAGTCACTGTGAAAAATGATATTTAAGTGCTCAATAATATTATTAGCGCATTGTCAAATAAAATTATGTACTTCATGCAATACTGTTGTTATTTTTATGTTACATAAAAGACTGGTGTTTGAAGATTGATAGTTCTGTTTTGAAGTGTGTCTGGTCGGTAGAGCAATGAGTACTTATGCTATGGTAGTTTATTTACAGATAAGTTATGCCTTTACACAAAATTGTAGGAATACATAAAATTTTGTTCACTCAGTAAATACCAGGTTGTCACGTACCTGCATTACAAGCTGGCCTTTCTTCCCGTCCTTTTTCATGCACTATATGCAAACGGATATAATGAGTCGGGTTGTAAATAAATCTAAACTACGCATGTATAATTGTTAATTTAGAAAAGGCCCGATTTGGCTGTCGATAGAGTTCGATAGACCACAAAAGATTATCTACTATGGTAGATGGTGCCCAGAAATTTAACTATTGACATGAGAACGCCCTCAAATTAATTTACCAGAAAAAGCTTCAACGAAACCACGAAATTGTTTGAGACCGGTGGAGAGGTCTTTCCGTCTAATGCTTTGGACATCGTGCAGCAAAATTCTAATAAACAATGACTAGCTGTACGGTTAGAAAATATGTTAAGTTGGGCATTTTAATGGCAATGAAGTCAATTATCGTCGCACCCCTTTTTTGTATGTTTAAAAATAATCCGTATAAAGTTCCTTACACATATCAAAAACAGCGCATTTCTTAAAAATTTTATCCTGGAATGCTAGATCTATTTGAACTTCTTAGTTATGTTTAATTCTCCTGTTTAATTGAAGGTAGTATAATTATAATCTGTTTTTAAATTATAAATAATATATAATCATCTACGGGTATATAATTGTCGATAAAAATAGGAGCCTATGAATTAAATAACGTTTTAAAATTGACGCTCTGTTCTTTCTAAGCGTTGAATACGATCTTTGTGGAACCAATCTGTGTCGCTCTTTCGGAAAAAGACCATTAGCAATAAATACAATCACCGAAGAGCAACTGGATCAATATTCACAATATTACGGCTATTCAATCAGCAATGTCAGTTTATGATATCATTTATCGGTGTCCTGTTATGAAACATCCGAAATTTTATGTAAAACATTCTAACATGCTCTTAGTACTCAAGTTCTTCTATTTTTGCTAATTATGACTTGCTCACCTCAACTAACATACTAAGGTGGTCGACCATGTAATATCTGAATTAGCCCGATCAATAAGCTGTACGACAGAGGTTATATAATAATTTGCAATTAAAATCTAAAGATAGGTTATATTTGTCACTATTTTAACACTCGAAGTATCTAGGAAGCAGGCAAGCTAATTTAGCACTTCGCGTTGTACGTACTGATACGGTTAATAGTACGCTTCTGTAACTCTTTGCGCAACTTAATCATAGTATAAGACTAGTTCTATCCTGTGGCCACACCTATAAGGCAAAAATCGGTCACTTAGACTTATAAGGCGTGCTTTTATTATTATTTGGGTAAAAAAGGGATTTGTACATGATTCCCGTTCTGTATTACGAGCTTTTATAACGTACTTTATCAATGCTTTATTGTACATGGTACCAATTTTACTGAAATTATACCAGTTCCGTAATATTATCGCAAAAAGATTATCACTTGGAACAGTCAGCAGGTGTAGTTTAGAAAAATGTCCAAGATTTCCTTTGAACCTAATAAAAGTGTACTTGAATATTAACGATAACTACAGTTTCAGCAGTACACATGGATCTAGTGTTTACTGATTTTTGAGTAATAATAGCGATATATTAGCTCTTATAAATTCTAAATCGACCTAGCGATTTTAATCAATATCACAATGGTTGAAAATGTGGACGGACGAAAATATAGCCTGGATTTTGCTATGGTTGCTAGCTGGTTTATGGTCTAGATAGTTTGAAGTATCAATAGGTATTTATTATGAGATAATTCATCAAAATTCTATTACTATTTAAAATCGATAAAAATAATTGGTATTAATAGTAAGATCTGATATTCATATTTATTGTACTACCAATACAACTACTACGAATAAACCCATTATATCATGTATACGTATATTTTCTTTTTTACGCTAAGTCATCTTCTCATGTATCTACGAGCCTGTATTGATACAAATATTTGGTCCTGGTGAGGTGCTACCCATGTAGCACGTGGACAACAATGAGGAAACGATGTAACTGATCGTAATATAATATTGTTTATTTCTGGCATCAGTCAACATTTCACGTCTGCGACATCGCCATTTGGATTACTTCGTAAAATGGATTCCATAAATAAATGTGTAACGGCGAGTGTCGAACCCGCGTACCTACGTAACTCTTTGGGTCGCAAGGAGCACGCAAATGCACCAATCATAACGAGCATATAGTACGTCACGGGTTTGAGCAAGCTGTAGATAAATAATTAATTTTGATACTGGCGAAACTTGAGCACCCTCACTTCTGAAACTGGTTGGGCGTGCCTCCGTAACACGGTAGGCACCAACCTAAATATTTTAGAAGCAGAAAATGCAAACTATATTTTCACTGTATAAAAAAAAAATACAAGGGTCGTCGGCAGTCTTTAGTGATTTTTTTCTTTTAATGAATTGTTATTAATTAGCGTCGCAGAGTCCGTTTGCTTCTAGGTGCTAGCGATATGAAGATTTGTTTCTGATTTCTGCTTGTGTGTATGAACTGCAACAACTTCGACGGAGGCTAGCCCAACTCCAATGAATATTGACTCGTTATCCGTCGACAACAACCTATTACCCGTCGAAGGCAGTTCGTTATCATGATCATCATCCTTTCTTTCGAAAGATCTTGGAGTTTATCCAATGTCTTAAATGGCTCTTCGGTTAGGTTTACCGAAAAATCTCATATATGGCATACAAACTATCGGCGCCATTATTTTAGAACGCCGCACCGCTTGAACTATAGATTCATCTCAACGTTTCGACGACTGGCGAACATTGAATGGCGGCAACATTGTCTTTCATAGGAATTGTTCCACTAATACTATATTTTGTAACGAAATTACTACGAGGAGTAAAGCGCATTCCCATCTGATGAACTTTGATCGAAATTTCATCACTGGACGCTAATGATTATCATATGCATTGCTGAGTCTGGTTCAATAAAGATCTTATAACTATATGTAAAACTGGTTCATTTGGATTCTAGTATCCAAAAAAGTTTGTCAAATATCCAAACCAAGTTTGAGACACAATGATTTCTTAGCCAAAGATATCGGGAAATCTATAATGTAACATGTGATCAAAAGGTAGTGATCTACAAAAACTTCTGGATCACTTTTTTTCCCACACAAGATCTGGCTGGTGATGAAAAATTACGTTACTTTTTATTAATGTATTTACAGTCAAAAGGAACTGCTACCTCAGCATATCGTATAAAACAAAAGATTAGTAAAAACAAACATGCTGACGCAAGCACTCATCAGCCTGATGAAAAATCGCTTTCTTTGTCAGGGCCTTTATTTTAAATCTAGCTAATTTTTGTGAAAAATTTACTTCTAGCGTAAGCATTTCTACAAATAACTTTAAATTGATTCCTCGTAATGTGAACAACATCGATAGCATAGCCTGTTCCATTAAAACAAAGCTGCTATCAGCGAAATGTCATAGACTTTATTGGTGCTCACAATCAAGTAGATCGGCCTTGGCACTGCTGCTAGTCAACTGTTGGAACCCTTTTATAACAACAATATGATTTTTAAACTTTTTAATTCATGTGTCGAACTTCACGAGGCAAAAGTGTTTACCGTGCGATGACACCCTCCAGGTTGTACTCTTTCGCAATTCCTAAAAATTGGACCAGACTTGTTTGGATTTACATTGGCTGCGAAAGGTGTAGGGTAGGGTGAAGAGGAGGGTTAAGAAGGGTTTGAAGTACAAATGTTTTTTGCAGATCAACTATAGGGAGCAATCGTTGTTTCCTTCTCATACTATGCGGCTGGGTACGACATGGTTGGACCGAAGTGACGTCGGCTATTGACTATGCGCCGTGACAGATACTTGGCATCGACGTCACAGTGCTGCGAGAAAGGCAGCCCCTGTGCGCTCGTGGCCTACGCTCGTGAACACCAGCACGCGTGATGTTCTCACTACCTAGTATCCCTCGCCACGCCGATCACCGCCCGCGACCACTACCACTCGGTTGTCGTTCTCGGAGAGGGTGTGAGAGTGCAGTGGTGCACTCCACGATCAGTCGATGAGACAACACACGAACAGCCTATCCCCGTATAGTTGCCGCAGCGTCAGCACGACACAGACATAGCAAGAGAAGGAAGGCGAAGCAACAACGGCTGAGATCTTGTCACCAAGTTGGGTTAACTGCAGAGGAGGTGGGCAACGCAGCATCTCTCGTCGGTAGCCTCTTTCAGCCGACGTTTGGCGAGCCACCGGACCGTCAGTCGCCTCGTAAGAGCAGGAAGGAAGAACCTAAAAGCTCTAATACGAATTCGTCCCTAATAACGTTCATACGAGCAACAGTGGGTGCCTCCTTTACCATACAACCAAGTGGTTTCGGTTCAATATCAAAGTAGTTTGAACTCAATTATCTCATCCTATTAGGTCAACCAAAATGGGTAAGTGCATTCTTAAACTCCACATATTACATGATTATTGAGTGAATCTACTATACACCAATAACTATATGTAATCAATCGTTTCTGTCCAATACGTAGCAACCTAGCTGAAAATCGCTCGAATGAAAAAATGCCACCGCGCGCCTCGTCAGAAAGCAATGACATGTGCTAAAGAGCTTCAACAGTGTTTGATAAGCAACAGTGCAGATGCAATAATTAAAATACAATTCCGATTAACAGTTGACGATTCAATATCACGTACAGATAACGGATTAGATATTGAAAACATATCACTCTAGAGTTCTTGTGTTGAAGCCCACTACATTGTGACAGCTACCGGTTCGTAGCGATGGCGTACGTGAGGTTCATCTGAATGTACTGCGTCTTAGTTGGTCATTAGATAGGGAAAGCTGAAGCTCAGGGTGCCCTTTATTTGGGCCACTCTCCCAGGTTGGGCCAAGAGTGTCTGAGAAGATGCCAACCCTGAATGCTTTGTCCAACAGGACAACCTATAATACAGAAAATCACTACATTCTTGTGTCAAACGATTTTGTTGATGCTGATGGTATACAGACCGGTACTAGTCAATACGGCAGACATGCAAATAGTTCATCTCTTACACTTCTCATCTAGATCTCCGAATTGATTACTTAAACCGTCCAAACATCTACATATCTAAACAAACGTAAAACGTCCAACATGCTTTCGAAATATGTCTATGTCCATGAGAATATTCCCGTTAGCAGCGTAATGGCTTTTTCATTTTTCCATGTTTTTAGTCGTTATTTGCACCTGATGCCCAAAATTAAGAAAATTTCTGGAGGAATTTGATAATAGGTCTATATTTTTCTAGGTAAATATCTATTCAAAATGATTGTCCATGTAGATCCTCGTTCAAAGTAAAATTTTAATGAGCAAATTTTGAGCAATTGCGTTATATTGTAAAACATTTTATTTGTCACGATATCAGAGCCGGCTCTCGAATCCAGGATGATTTCTATAAGAATAGTGGCTACTTAACTTACATGTACTTAATTTCCGGCAGCATCATTGTTTGAATAGAATGCTGACTAGTAACGTCTTTAAGGCAACTCACCTTAAAAATGATATATATAAATTACCTTTTATGCTTCCGTACGAGCACGTTACCACCTTTATATATAGTCGGATTGTCTGTCGGCAAAAAGCTGCAGTTGAATTCAATGGTTTGCCTTTGTAATAGCACGAGAGCTGCTTTCGACACAGCACTTTCACTCGACAGAGAGGAAAATTAAAGCGACAATGAGCCGGGCTTGAGCCATAACGGTAGAGTTAGGAGTGCCAGAGTGTCACGAGTATCTGGTAGTTGAGTTTCGAACTCATACAAAATACTTATACGTACTCATTTGTTGTTGAGACATGTCTCGCAGCCAGGTATCTTCCTTGTCGCGGCCTACTCGGTGCATGCCACGGTGGAGGAGGCCGCGCGAAGGGTTTGTGTGTGTGTTTGTCGCCTGTTTTCGCTTGTTCCCATACGCGGTCACCCACCAACACCCAGCACTACGGCATACTCGCACTCTCGTTCTTCTAATGCTTGTGTCTAATGAGCCTGTTAAGACTACTGTGAGATATTTACATTTGTGCACATCGCGCCCCTTGAATGAGTAGTCGCTCTGTTTTATTCTTGCAAAGAAATAAAAAAGCCTACTGCCGTTCATGCAACCTGGCAATGGTCGGGAATGCCATCGCATTTGGGGTGTGCCGATTCATTGCAGCTAAACCTATTATTGTTACGCTTACTTCCGTAACGAAACGTAAACCAGGCTTAAAGTTATGGCCTTTCGTCATAGTCAATCTTTCAATCACATTAAATGTGAGATTGGCGTATTGATGGAGCCGGTAGCAACATATTTCGAGGCTACAAGATGAACCATGTTATTTAGGTAAACGTCGTTATATTATCTGTCCAGTAATATCGGGAATTTGTGAGGTCACACGCATGGAAAGATCTATTAAACGCAAAATAATTCTATTAGAGAGAATACTGAATTTAAACTTTCTGGAGGATTTCAATTAAATTTTTCTAGGAAGTATGATATGAATGTATGATAATTATTGTTACCAAAATTAATGCAATTGGCAAAGTTAGTCCATTTAGATGCCGGCAACTGCCAACTGCACAAGGCAAACTGATTAAAGCTTTGTCTAATAAAACATACTATCACATATTATTACAAAGCGCCATTATGACAAGTTCATTAGTCTAGGTAGTTAACAGTAGTTAATTTTAGTTAACGTCATTTCGTAGTCTACCTGTCATATCTCTTATTGTGTCTATTTAGGGATTATATCTCCTATTTATTCCTATACCAGCCATTGCCGGAGGGCGTATCTGCATCTTAACGTTCCTTACCGGACCAACTGGTTTACGTTTGACCGAGACACGCGGAAGGAATGGGAGGTAATGACTTCCAAGTTGATTGTTTGGCGGTGTTATTACCAGTCGCAATTGGTATATCATGGAGCGTTATAGTCCCTGATATCACTTAATCTCCACAATCTTGAACGGCCGTCAATGTATCATCATTTCATGTGAGGCGATCAGCAAGTGGAGGCCGTGAGGACGATTTTGCGCGGTGTAGTGGTTGAATGGCCAAATACATACTTAAATTGGGAGGTTTTTGGTCGTCATAAGTTACGTTTCTGGGGCTAAAGCTCCTATTGCTAGTTATGTTTACTTCGATGTGAGTAACCTTCAGTTATGTGAGACGTTGGTAGAAAACTGATCAAAAAAGCTCTGTTTAGCTGTTTAGAATTTAATGCATGTGTGTCATGTGGTGATAAGCTATCCATTTTTTGGTTTTTTGGATTTTTTAAATGTGTACGAGAATGTGTTATGATTACAAGCTACCTGGGATGGCACCTAAAGTGTGAATGAAGTAAAAGTTACAGAACGAGAGTATGTATTCTTAGTTTACATGCATAGCAAAAAGACTAAATACCGAAGGAGGCTAAAGATCAATTCGCTAATGCACACTTTGGAGTGCGCTCATCACAATAATGCCGTTTTTCACAAGTTCTGATTACACACAAGTATGTTAACTTCTGTTACATTCACACTTTACATACCACGTCAGATGGCTTGACTTATAACCATACCAGATTCCTGTACACGCCGTAGTAATTTGTGTCAACGGTACAACCAGTCTCTGTCTCAACAATATTTAACCATACTGTACGATTACTTATACTTTAAAAACAGGAAAAGCCGCTCTTTTTTACTGAAATCTGCCTTCAAAATACATTTGTCAAGCGGCTATCAGATATTTTTCATTTGGAACTTCGTCGCTTACTAAGTTTTTCGAAAATTTAGTTTATCTTCCGAAACGGCGTTAAAAATTGATCTGAACTCTATCTTTCTATTTTGCTTACTGCATGTGTACTAAATCACTTAATTTACAAATATTTAAGACGGTTAGCTTTGATTTAACTGAATTAACCTAGCAAGCGTGAACCGTGTTCTGTTGCAGTGCGAAAACGGTTCGCCTTTTTCTGCGAGTTTTTCGCTATCAGAGGACTGGCCACACCCAAAATCGACTTTTTGACCTACGCACACTCGTTAAATTTTGCAAAATGTCTGATCGATTTACCGAAGCACTAAGGTTGCTTCTAAAGTCGGTGACCCTTTACGGCTTATTGGTGTGATGTCATAGTGCCGAATCACTGTATCTAGCCGACTATGTGAGCAGGCAAGCTGGAAGCTGGCAAACCTTTAGGCTTTTTGTAGTTTGTTTCTATAATCTGCTAAAAGTTTTATGAACTAAGGCCGAACTACTAGTCAGTTTTTGTTTATTGTATACTTGGTACGGGTAAGTGGTCGAAGCTCTACTTGAGCGTGGCTAGGTCGATGTATTCATTGGCACGATGAATAGCACAAGTGGCACGTGCCTCCCGTTTACTCGGACACTTTCACTTTCTCATTCAAAAATTCAAAATTATCGCACCTACTGATGTGCCCTTACCTTTAGTTGCTGCTGTTCCTTTCCTGTTTTGCTTGCCCTACAAC
>MNPL01020525.1:5303-45868 GCA_002081605.1 Tropilaelaps mercedesae
GTGGTGAGAACCGCGACAGTTCGTTCAGCAACTTTCGCCGGAGGGACAACCGCGACCGAGATCGGGATAGGGACTGGGGCGACCGCGACCGCGACCGCGACCGCGAGTGGGACAGGGAGCGGGAGCGAGAGCATCATCATCACGCGGCGCCCCATCATCACAGCAGTAGCCGAGGGGAGCAGAGGGACCACAGCCGCCCGGGAGGATTCTCGTTCGGCGCCGGCTCGGGGGGACGACAATTTTGAACCGTTTACTTAGCGCCCAATAGATGAGTATATACGACAGGCAAAACACAAAAAAATGTATCGCTCTATACAGAAACGTGAAATTGAGGACGGCGTTCATCTGCCTGCAAATGGTTCTGGGTAAGTCGGAAGACGGATATATTTTTTCAAACATAATAATATAAATTTAAATACTTGAAATAGACACCGATTCCCAACCCGAAGGCGATAATAATCTTTAAAGCCACTTGAAACTTTAAAATCACCAAATGGCTCAGCAGTAAAACTAAAACATATATAGATGCCCTAATCTGATAAACATTTGATAAAGCCAATTTCCGGTATATAGATATTCATATATGTGCAATCACAACATATCAGTTTTTATATCGGTTTCTACTATTAAAGGTCTACATGTTTAAGAAAAATGTGTACGTGTTACACTTTTAGCATTGACAAGTTCGGATTACTTCCAAGGACGCTCGTAGCATCAACACGTGACAATCTAACATAGTTTCGCATAATCTGTGGCGTAACGCGATTTCTTCAGGTGACGAACGGGTCGTAGAAGGTTATCGAATGCAGGGTGTGTGAGCTTTCTCCATTCTCCATTGCCGAGCCGCGGATCCGCGGCGCCAACGGTGTATGCCGTAATGCTGTATCCTGCCTGACGTTTGCGCTCTTGCACGGAGGTGAATTCACTGCTATCCCTTCACTACGGACAGTCTGACGACTTCGACGTCCTTCATCGACGATTATCGACGTCGGAGGTCGGCCTATCCACGTCGACGGAAATCAACTTGAACCCAGTGACCGGTTTGTGTGGAATGCAGCCTAACCATGCCGGATCAGACGTTCACGCATGCCGTGACGCCACTCGGGAGCCGTCGACGCCGAAAAAGCGGCTCGTCGGGGGTCGAAGATGTCTGCCACGCTAGAACCTCGACGGGTGCTTCGGATGTGTTTCGGCGGGAATTGATCGCTTCATACGCTTGTGATCGTTTGCTGCGTTCGACACTTACTGAGCATGCATCGCGTACGCCTGAGTGCGACGACGTGGGTTCGGGCAATGACGACTGGGTCTGGTAGACAGCTGCAGCCCCAACAGCGTTTGACGATAGCGAAAGTCTCGAGGGCATACTACAACGTGTACAGAATTATGAACTTCGTTTGAGGTCGCTGCTTGCGTTCTCCATGACCATGTTTTCCGCCACTGGTGCCGACTGAGCACGTACTCTACGATGACTTGTTGAGCAGGTCGATGGTTGGTCCTGGAGGCGGTGCTGCCAGCAGGTCGTACCGCAGTCTTGTCCGTCCACCGTAGTTGACGAGGCGATCGGAACCTGCGTAGGCGGACATGCGCCGGATCCACTCTCTCGTTTTCTGTCTGACTGGACATATTAGTGACGGTGGGAAATTCATCATGGATGAATGGTCAACTGCCAATGGCCATTGTCCCGGAGGCGTTTCCCGCACATGGAGAGACTAATACGGCTGCTTTACGACACCGAATCCTATGAACGGGCCATTCGTCCGCTTGACATCGTAGATATCTCTTGTGTCTTCGGAACGGGTACGTTCGATCTGGACTTCATCCCCTACCGAGACACGACGAGGTGGAGGTACGCGTTCGACGGCCGTTGCTGCGTTTTAGCTCCGCGATACGAACTGCCCTGCGTGACCGGCACGCGGTGATCATTCAATATTTCGACACGCACACACACACACACACACACACACACACACACACACACACACACACCCCCACCTAGGTAATAATACACATCCAGGTCAGACAGACGAAGGACATCGACATCCGTCATCACACACGTCTCACTACACTTTGGAAGCTAATAGCAACATCATAATAGTAAAATACCCCTATCAACTGCTTCGAATGCTGTTATTATTATAATTCTAATTATAATAATGATAGTATACATTCTAGATATTATGACAAATGACGAAGATAATGCAATGGTCTTGACAGCGAAGCAGAGAATAGAACATACAAAAGGACACATAACTCATTCATACATGTAAACGCATACACACACACATCCAAACATACATGCGTATATACATATAAGTAAATAAGTATGAATACCGGACGGATAAGAAAACGGACGGGACAAATAATAAAATTAGTAACGAGAGAGAGATAACAAGAATAATAATAACAATTGATAATGAATATGCGAAGCGTAGCGGAAGGCGAAAATGATGTGGTACCTCTTGACAAACGACAAGAGCCACTGTAAGCGTGTGTGTGTCATCACCGAAAACCTTGCCTAGGTCCACCTACACTGGCTGTTCGTAACACACGAGCCGTTACGTGCGGTCCAGCGTTCGGTACGGCATCGCAAAAAGGCCAATATCGCTAGACGTTCACGTGTACGCAACAATCGCAATCAACAGTGAATGAACGATGAAGTAAAATAGGCTAGGCGACAACGCGAAGCAATGAAGGCAGTAGCAAGTCGTTTGTACGATCACTCCAATTCACCTGAGGTTGAACTGATGACGGCCGATTTCGAAATTTCGTTGATTCAATTGGAATGTCCCAGGACCGTCCTCCGTCATATTGAATGATGTACGCTAGCTGTGCTAGTGAACCATAGTGAACCAGCACGGTATAGCTAACAGGGATGATAAGTTTCATGAAAGAGAAGTCTTAACTGAAAGCTGCTATCGGATACTGCCACGCAGTTGTGTGCGAAAGTGATTTGGCGCGCGTTTTTAACCTGGCCTTTTTTCGTTCCCACGTTGGGCTGTGTTCGGTGGACGACTCTGTTGCTCCTTTATTGCTTCATTTTGATCCTGTTGTTGCTGTACCACCTTTGCGAGGCTTTGGCTGGTGAGTTTGATCTGCTCGATCGTGTTGTTAAACAAAAAAGAACAGTGTGACGTGGAGTGTTTTATTATTACGTAGCGATAACGATGAGGACAATTATGATAATTACTATATAAATATATAATTATGATGATGATGATCATTATGCGTTAATGATCTTAATATGATGATAATACGATTAATATTAACAATAATCATTATAAATCTATATATATATATAGATATATATATATATATACATATATATATATATATAGAGAGAGAGAGAGAGAGAAAGAGAGAGAGAGAGAGAGAGAGACAAAAACAGATAGTGACAGAGCTAAAAAAAACGGTAGTTTAGTCAGACTCGCGAATGTAAAGGGAAGATGAGGTGGGATCGGGAATGGTCGTAAAGGAGAGAGAGAGATAATTATAGAAGAAAAAGGTGTAGGAATAAGCACAATTCACGAAGCCCGACCGAAAACCAAATGCATAAAACTGATTCAGCTAAGAACTGCGAAAACAAGCGATCCTGACCTTGCAAACTGCTGATTAGTCGAACATATAGCCTGTCAAAAATGACCGAACAGGAAGACTCGTCTGTGGTGTATCAGGGCTGTGGGGTTGAAGAGCAAAACATGAATGCTTGAAACTCGAACCTTAAAGACTATATAAAAACGAAGCAGGGAATCTACCATGAGCAGGAGAGGTAGAGGCATACACATGCGATTTTTGTTTCGAGAGACAGTCGTAATACGACAAAAAAAATAACAGTATATTGATATTATAGGGCAGAAAGTATATGGGGCGGATACTTCGCTGTGGAATTTGGCACATAAAGAATGCACAAAGCACTTACGGCGGTTGGTCAAAACATGGGAGAATGAACGCGCGAAAAATAAAGCGAATTTTAGAGCACAGTAACGAAGATATTGACCACAAATGAGGAAAAAAGCGGAGGGCGTTTATTCGTTGTTATTATTATGATTACGAAAGTGACGAGATCATTACCTATGGAACTGACCGCCAGGAAGGCATAGGTGTGGTTGGTCTAATGAGAAAGGACAAGTACACTTAAAATGGAGGTCAACCGGAACCCCCACACGACCCCGACGACACGTGTTTGATTGATAAATTGACTGATTGATTAATAGCATGATTGACTAATTGATCAACTAATGAATTATGGACGAGGTGGACGAGAGCCGACCAAAATCACTGATACACAGAGCTACACACTGTCTTGAACATCATACTGCGTAAATTGAGAGCGTACGCAATTCAGAAGCATAAATGGGAGAGAAAAAAGATGCGAAAAGAACGTGACAAAATATGGAGACGATTAAGTCGTATAAAATGATGAACATGACGGGGTATTTTACTACGAGTGTAATGACGATGCTGGTCTAATGCTGTTTTATAATTTATCGTTATACGACACAAGAGAGGAAGATAGAAAGACGAACACGGGAAGGGACAGACAGCGATGGCTATGTGGACAGACAGAGAGTAAATGCATAGGTCATATGTGAGAGAGTAACAAATATCCTCACGGCAACAATAACACTACTACTAATAATAAAACAATAATAATGATAATGATTATTATTATTATGATGATTATTATTATTATACCAACAGTAATAATATAATGCTTTGAAATTGGTTGATGATCTGATTGTCGCGGCGGGCGTTAGTTATAGCGAGCAAACAAAACAACAAACTGCACTGTACGAAAGTGGTTTTTTGGATAGTCGAGAAAATTGCTGGCTGGAGGAGCAGGGACTGAAAGTAGGAGTGAATGAGAGGTCGCGCAGGTCGGGTGAAGGTTCCGTTTATTTTTGTGTTTTATACAAAAAGACAGGACGAAGGAGACGATGGCACAAAAAACGTTGAAGTAACGACGGAGTGAATACACGACTGCAATGGAAACCGCTGTACTATCAACAATATTGCTGTATAGACCACAACCAGAGCAGGAACAAGATAAGACAATAAAACACACATACACACACACACGCCAGTAACAATAACAACAACTACAAAGGAGAAAAGGATATTGAACGTTAAAACAAATGGAGTTGAAAATGACGCGAAGCAGAAGTACTACCAGCAACAGCGGCAAGGATAACGAGACACAAGGAGGTGTGACACAAATAGAATCACCGACAAAGCTCCACAACCCCATGAAAAACTTAAGTCGAGCTGGTTTTATAGCAGAAAATAGAAGCGGATCGTACCGACAAACCGTGAAAAACTAAAAAAAATTAAACAAAAACCACATCTCTTTTTACCAATATAACCATTGCAGATATAGTAACTCGGCAACAATAACAATGAATGATAAAAAAAAAAATACCAAAACTACAAGAACAACAACAGCTACAACAAAAACATAAAAAAAAAAACACCAAGAATACCGAGATCTAACGAAAATATGACAAGGGGACCGACTGGCAGAGTAAACAAAAAGGAAATGGAATACTTTTAGTGGGAAAGGGTAGCCGGGAAGCCGTGACAGCGTTCATCGACAGAAGAATACCAGTCAACGTCGACAGGCATTCGTTGGCGTTGATTTGCTAGTGACGATGAGGGCCACAAGTACACCAATAGCAAGCCTAACCTGGACGAAGCTAGAAGAAGAGACAATACGATGACGGACGCGATTTGACAAGGACATGAGCAAGATGGAGATAGATGAAGATGAAGATAAATGAGGAAACAGGAGAAACGCAGGACGACGATAACGTTCAAGTGACGACCGGGAGGATTTAATACCCGCGATTTATTGTGATTCAATGGATTGTATTTAATTAATTATTAATGAGCAGTTACACCTCGTGCTGCTTCTGCAGTGAATAAAAAAAAGGTACTGAAGGTGAAGGTAAATTGAGAACGAGTGTTCATTTCGATGATTGAAGGTAACGCACTGTAGCGGGCTGTCAAGCTGAGAACCGCATTGGTGATGCTGCAGCCTGATCACTCGGAAATATTTCGTCTCGTTTTTATTCCGTTGCATCATAGGCGCATGATTGCTGATCGTCCGATGTTAGGTTTTGCTGGTAATACTTTTATGGTGTGACCCTTTCGATGATCTTTTTCGATTCTTTCAGTTCGATTTTAAAACTTAAATAAAAAATATAAAAAATATAATTCAAAATTCAAACCTGTGATCTATAGTTATACGCTAGTGATGAAATAGACATCGTTGGTGAGAGTCGAATAACCCACATATAGGAAATCGTCAAAATAGCTCTCCTCTCGCAGCTTATTTTGCAGCTTTACGCGTTTGACATCGTTGGTGAGAGTCGAATAACCCACATATAGAAAATCGTCAAAATAGCTCTCCTCTCGCAGCTTAGGATTATTCTAATGTATAATGAATTATCTCCTTATATTGTCTTTATTGACGTTCATAAGACACAATTTATGAATATTTATTTCCATCAAAGTAACAGCATAGGTGGGTAATATTCTCTATTCACAGTTAATTAAATAGAAAGTCTTCCTTTTTCGGTGGAAGGAGGCTTGTTCACATATCTAATAAAGTATTCCTTAATATTTAAAGGTATTGTATGGAGTCTGAATAGTATGAGTGGTATCTCAGCCGTTTCGTTTGAACCTATTGTACTCATCAAATGTCGCACCATTACGACAATTGCTGTGATTATATTATCGCAACTTACCGCAGCGTTATTTATTGTAATTGACTTCACCAATGACCAGACTAAAATATTTTATATTCAATTTCTTTAATGTCATGAAATCAGTTTCGACGGGACCTACTTTTGGCATACCAATTCACGCCGTGTTCACTGGTGAGAAACGCCCTACGCATAAATTCAAGCAAAAACCTTTACATCCCAGAGAGTGGAGTCGCGTCGCGGGTCCAGCCTAAAGGATATAGCACTTCGCTGCCGTTCGGCGTCGAGTCCGTGTAAGTTCACAGAAGTTCGACGAGTTTCTACGCGATTTTGAGCTGCCGTTGCTTTTTCGACAATCGCCGCAGTGGCTCCATGCTCGAGATCGAGTACGGTAATGTCGAAATCCCCAAGACCTCGAAATTCGATCGATGAAATCGTTGACTCAAAGCAGAGACGCACACCCATCGTTAGTGGTGACTGAAATGGACACAGAGAATATCGTTTCGCAAGGACCATATTGCTCATGCAGAAAACACACCGTACACTAAAATAGAAGATCGACACAATGTTTGCAATTGGAATAGCTAAAATGGGCTGGAAAAGTTAAGATTGCATCAACTATTTTGTATAGAGTCCCGATGCGATGCGAAGATTGGCGGGTATTGTCTTTGCGTAAAATTGTAGAGATCACCCGCATATACTTCAAGCTACTTGGGTAAAAAAAAACTTCAGCTCCGATATCCTCGTTCAAAAGGGCCGAAAATTATTTTGATTCTTGAGGTGGCCAAGACACACTTACAGCGAACTTCACCGGGTACGTCATTCGAGGAGACATCAACGTTGTGAGCGCGCTCCAGTGATCGTTAGATATAAGCTCTGCCCCGCAATTTGGGTCAGCCAGGTTCAATTCGAGAACTTCTGCACAGGGTAACGAAACGATATCGTTCAGGGACCATACTAGATCGTAAATTGCAATAGCACTGAACAACAAGCAGACAAAGCAAAGTACGTTTACGTACAAGGGTGCCATCTCGTCAACTTGTATAACAGTTCTGAGTTTGAGACCTGATTTTACATAAAACCATTTCCAGGCTTGGTAATCGTTTTGCTAAAACGCCAAGTGTCTGACGGGAAAGATGACACTTTTCGTATACATATGCATTTCCAACGGCGTCGACAGCATTGTGTCCGTGAGAAATTTTGTAACAACGGAGGTTCTATTACTGCAAATTATATGCAAATATCACGTTACTACATTATTTGACGTGTGTTAATTGGAATGGTATAATGTAAGCAAAGGTTTTATGATTAAGCTCAGATGATTACAAATGGCCCAGTGTGTTTATTGTGAGAAGATGGCATATACAGAATTTGGTGGTCCTTTTTGACGGCGGAATAATGGTGAACGCAATAACCTAGTTTAGATAGTGGAGAATTTAACTAGATATTTTTGTTTTTTTGTTGAAACAAATCGGTATAAATGTTGAAGTTCCATACTACTTTCCGAATTGGACTTATTAGACAGAATTAAAATATCCAAAACAGTTTCGAATTTCAGATTGTTGCTCTTCGCAATGAAACTAGAAAAATGTTTTTCATTTTGCTGTGATATTTCTCCAGGATCGGAAATGCCTGGCAACCAATTATGACCCCATCGGATTTTTTTCTATGTAATATACTAATAAACTCCACATTTTTCAATATCTGTCAAATGTTGTGCCAACTGGATGCGTTTAGGAAAAATATCAAATTATATAGATTAAGTGTTTACAAGTTGCATCCAACCTAACAATGCTACTGTACAACACAATATAAACATGTAGAACGATAGTCAAGTATGGCGCCACATGGCATAAATAGTCCAACAAATCCTGCAAGAAAAGCATATGACAATTAGACACTTAAATTATTTAACAATTTGCAGCAATTTCCAAGAGAACATTTTGTTATTGTTAAGTTTAAGGAAAATTGTCAAAAATTTTGGCCCGTTGAAGGAAGAGATTTTCTCCCGACACACAACGAAACGACACGAATCGATGCATTTCCCGCAGTTTTCAAACTGCCAGTAAGTTAAACGGTCAGATAGCTCTGACGAAAAATGCCTAGAGCGAGACACTCTTATATTAGTGGTACTTTGTAAGAACAGTGCTCTTTTAAAATTTAGTATAGTTGCTCTTGTTAACTATATACCTAATCTCACGATTCAGGATTTGCAGATTCACGTCTATCTTTGACCTAGCTCACGTGCCATTTGCACAGGTAATGATGAAGGACCTAGAGTTAGGATTGAACAACTTTCTTGTCTTTAAGATGTGTAAAATATCGAGCCATGTTTAGAACAGCGTATGCATATTCAAAAACTTTGCCTTGTTTTTTGACTCTGAAGACATCCTGTTATGGTTATCATGCTTATAGATGTCGCTACCTTGTTTTAGATTGTACTTTCTGGATGTGGGTGAATCTGTAAACAAAACTAAATGATTACACACAAAGCATACGGCTTAAATGTAGCAAACATTATTGGATTTTATGTCTAGGGTCATAGAATCAATGCAAATCGTTGTAGAAGCAAAGTACAATCTATTTGAAAATTCACACCATTTATGCGTACTGACCTCAAGTCCTTCAGGAAGTTCCGAATCCCAACAACGCCGAGCGCTCATAACGAACGCACAGTTAGTTTGAATGCTCTCAAGTGACTTCTAGAGTTATAGCGGGCTTGTGCGGAGTACTAGGTCAATGGCTCAGTGACGTTAATAGCAGTTCAATTTCGCCCGTATATATCACCCTCCTAACCAGGATAGTTTGTACCGCAATTAATTGCTAGTAAATAAACCACCACAATTTCCTTTATCAATACGCACTTGACGATGAGGCTTGAGCAGAAAGCGATCAAACAAAGATACAAAAATTTAATTTGCCTTTTCAGGATCGTATATTTTGGTAATATCTGAATGCAAGCTTAATAAACTTTCGCTCAATTGTTTGTATCCTTTATCTTTTTTTTCTGAACACCTAGCCTACATAGCCTATACACTTATAACTATTTGAACCATTCGAAGCCGAACGTCGTTATACGATTTGTCTGGAGTGATTTTCCATATCAATGAATGCTCCAATGCGCGCATGAAGGTTAGCCTGTGAGAGGCTGGACGTTGGAGACGTTACGATTTTACGCCCGAAAAATGAGCATTTTACTTGTCCAAGCTTTATATATATATATATATATATATCGCCTCTGGTTTCTGCACTGATAGGTCCGCAGGGGTGGCTGTTGGTTTTGGCATCTAATTCTAGAAGCGTGTGAGTAGTTCTTGAATTGTTTACCTTTTTACAAACGGGGCTGTTAGTTCAGATAACCCATTGGGGTAAAGCCACTTGAGATAAAACATTTTTTTCATGCGCTGTAGTTAGATATTCAACTTGCGCGAAAATAAATTTTGCAACGCCAAGAAGGTATTGTATTTATCCTAGTTTGTAAAGCTGCTACTTAAGTAAATATACCACAAATGACACAAATAGAAAGTACAGCGTGCACCTGGAATTGCCTGTACGGAACGGCACGGCAACAGTCACTTAAGAAACAAACATATTCGATGATATTTTTCTCTAAGTATTGGAGAAAGCCAAAGCGGGTTACAACTATAGACACCTTTCCCTGTCTAAAAGCTGTGTGTCTCGACCTCCTTTTTTTCATCGTATAACTTCTTTGAATCTGACTACCATGCGTTTGGTTCGTCTCCTTGGTTACACATCGACAATACAAGATCGTGCCCTCCCTCAATTTTAGCACGTGGCCAAAAGCCATGTTGCTTTGTTTGGTCTAGAATCCTACCATGTTTGTCCTAACAGATCAAAAAGTTAAGAAAGCTGAAATAAGTCAAGAACAGCTTTAATTTTAAGAAATCGTCGTTCTTGGGAGAGGGGTGACGAAAAAAGCGTCGTCATTTAGCGTGAATTCTAAGAAACTCAGGTTTGTCCTGTTCTCCCCCAAAAACAGGCGCGATACTTTGGTGAAATTGTGAAGGGTAACTGGTTGGATTTCGGGAATTCGTCATCCGTGGGTGGAGGATGGGGGAATGGGATCCGTGTGAGTGAAAGGGAGTGGAAAACAGAACAAGGCTATCTGGCGCAAACATTTTGACGAATTAGTTGCCACCGGAGGAGTTTAGGTCCAGACTCTCTGGCGAGTGTTCAGCTACCGAACGTTAGCGGTTAGAACGTGTTGAAAGAGCGAAAGTGTAAACGGGCGCCATGAAGGTGCTACGGACTTCTAAAAAATTGTATGCGCGGCCTGTTTTTTCAGTCAGAGCAATAATTCTTCTCGGCAAAGTAAGTGCAAATTCCATGGTTTATAATTCTTGCGGGTCCTCCGAGTTAGTAATAAAGTACACAAAAAATACAAGCCACTGAGTATATAGAAGTCAATCGGTCATAGATTCGTCACCGCCAGACGGACTTGATAGGAAGGAATACCGGAACAAACTCGATTTTTTTAGTAACAGTTAAATATTTTGTAGGTCCACCGAGGTCGCGGAACGTATTCAGTCTCTCAAATAATTCTGCTATTTTATATGACATGCAAAAGGTCAGCTGATAGGACATTTAAATAAAAACAAAAGGCACAGATATGTAATACATATGACAATCAGTCAGGTTTGTTTATTTATAGAAAAAGCAAGTTCAGTACTGCGGGCGCACAGAAAATGACGTATACATAGGGTAGCTCAACTATGAATCGTTTATTTGAATGATAATAGGTAACTGTAACGTGTGCTTGCAGTGTGACGCACCTATGAAACACGTATATTGAAATACGTTACATATCATACCGCATATCGTGAGGTATTAAACATATGAACAATTCCAGTAGACTATAGCAAGTATATTTGTAGTCATGAGTGCCAAGATGCATCGGCAGAAGAACCGTTCATGCCGGAAATCCGTGTATTTCCTTTTCTAACAGAAAAGCGTTTGCATATGACCTGTTCACTCAATCCCATTGCTTTTCAATATATTGTTATAACCGTCAGTATCACCCTAACGGCGGTGTAATGCCACGTCATGTTATCTTTAACACTTGGCCACATTTCCACAGCCGTCTTATAACAGAATCGACGGAACTGCAATCACAGTGAAACTTCTGTTAGTTGAAGGCTCACTTCTTGACTTCTTACATCATGGTGTGACTGTCACTTTGTAAATATCCAGCGTTTGTATTGGTAACAATCATTCTACAGAAAACGTTCTTTGACTGTATGGCGCTTCGCTTTTATAGCACACTAAAATTGAGTCTACATTTACAAATGTGAGAGGATGGCAAACGCTTCCTAAATGGGCCTCTATCCCGGACTCTGTTAAACGGGTACGGTAGTTCAAGTTGTCAGCGTTGATATTGTAAGGATCGTTCGCTGTGCTTATAGCTTTCAAGGCGAGTTGTTCGCACCGATGTAATGAACAAACAAGGCAAAAACCGTTACCTTTGCTCAAAATTGTGTTGTCGCTTGCCATTCAACAATAACGATCAAAGCGATCCTGCGGCATGTATCTAACGCGTATGCAGTATGAGATGCGAAATACAGTAGGAGACAGAGCGACTCGAGCGCTTCGTTCCAGCATTGAGAGATCGACTCGGGAGTCGTTTTTTGCTGACGTCGTTTTGCAGACGTCGCCTATCCTCGTGACGCCTGAAGCGATTCGCTGAGTTTGGACAAGGCTCCGAGCATTGATTTGACACCGCTCGCTTGAAAATTCGCTAGAAGTTCCTCATCGCTCTTTGGTTTGCCTGACAGGAACTTCTTACATACATCGGCTTCAGCTGAATAGCTACCACACGCGAAGCTCAACAATTCGCCGGAGGTTTTCTCCATGTATTGCTTGACAAAGTTGGCCGTCTCCTCATCGCAGTGCTTTCGACCCGATGTTTCAGCGCAATGAACGTAGGCCGCAAAACTGCAACAGGCCCGTGGGATCTTCTCGCGCAAGGACTTACCTGTAATTGCAAGATGCATACAGACGAAGTCCATCAATTTGTATCTCAGGTGGTAGTCTGCGCGATGTGAGGTTTGCCAAAAGAAGTTACGTTGGAGTTGATATAGAACTGATTAGAAGATATATTTATCAGATGTCATGATAATTCTAAACTT
Organism: Tropilaelaps mercedesae; assembly: GCA_002081605.1. NCBI lineage: Eukaryota > Metazoa > Arthropoda > Arachnida > Mesostigmata > Laelapidae > Tropilaelaps > Tropilaelaps mercedesae. The sequence goes on from MNPL01020525.1 coordinate 18,151, forward strand.
GTCGTTGAAGCCCTCGGAAGTCTGGCTGTAAACGTTTGTATGAACATCTGCGTAATTTAATATGGATACATGAATCAGTAGATTTCTCAGTACCCATAATGACAGAAAAATGAAGCGTGTATGAGAAATGCGTATACCAGTCTAAATTGACCTTATGTTGTTGAGTAAACAAGACACGTGAGCGCTGTTCTGTAAACTCAGAGCAGTCTTGAAGGATACATTTAGGATGCCTTTTTTAATCAGGTTTTCTCATGACACATCGGCTACCCACTGTTGAAGGTCATTTCATTCTTTACTGATAATAATTAATTTTATATCGGCTGTGAGCAATAGAATTTTTAGGCGTATGGAAGCTCCCCGGACGTATTAAAAAACATAAGAGCCCATAAACAGAAATCACAATTAGATAACTTGTTTATGAAGAACGCTCGATTACCGCCGCAAGAATGCTACACAAGTAAACGTTAGAATTGCATTGCTTTGAATTACGTACAAATTCAAATGCATAATACGCAGTTATCAAATTAGAAACGTCCTTAAAGTTCGACCGGCATTACATTCTATAAAGAAATAAGTATCTGAGTTCCTCCTAACTAAAAGGCTCACACTAGTTTCTACGTACCATGCGAGCTTTGCGTTGTAGACTGCGTAGAGGCGATGAAGCGTATGGTGCAGTTGTACATGTCGGGAGACATTTTATTGATGCACGGCGCCATTCGCAAGTAGGACGCGTGTAGATCAGACGCCGGGTCGCAACGTTGTTCATATTCCTCGTGAATGGCATCATAGAGAAGGCGCGAGAAGCCTTTGACGATGTTAGTGTGGCATTTCGCCGACCGTTTTCGTACACAGGCCTCGGACTCGGCTTGGCGCTCACAATGAGTCGCTAATTCCTCAGCGTTGGACGGGGCGGTCGCCTGTACAAACGAAGTGCGTAGTAGTTGCAACGACATCATGATTTGTGGCTTGCATGTAAGTTGTCTGCTCGAACACACGTTGACTATATTTTAGACGGTCTTTTGTGAACTCAGTAATGAATTGTAGAAAGATAGAAGTCGTGCATGATTCGATGTTTGGCTTTCTGAATAAGTAGCCTACAAGGTGTGCGAACTTGGCAGGCGTATGAGATGCTTGAGTCGTAGATTGACGTAAGGTCCATTTTCGTTTAAAATTGAGGCTAACATTAGTCAATTTTAGAGAAAGAACATATGCTGTTCCGCCAATGGTGTTGATTAAATGGGCCTAGTGGGCTGATCACCTTATTCGGTGTACGGGTCATCGTTCATGTAAATAAAGCAGTACCTGCAAGCCAAATTGATGTCGCTTTGGCCCTGAACAGCCGCCTCAGCCGGTTGTCGCGCGTTAAAATATTCATATCTGATGCTTCTTGTCGTTGGAGTTTTGAGTAGGAATTCTCGTGTATTCATCAAGAAACTCTGGCAATTGGATCATGTCCACAACTAGCGAACACAGAAAGACCGTATCCTAAAACAATCGAATGATGTTCCAGCGCAGCAAAACAAGAAGCAAAACGTTCCTAGTTGCTGGAAACTAAGCGCGGTAGAACTTATGAATAATTAATTTGCTAACCATCACTCCGTAATATAGAGCGACAATCCAGTATGCTTCTCGTAATTAGCATTCATGTGTTGCCACATACTACCAAGACCCTTATAAATCACTATTACTATTATTATTGTCATTTAGGCGCCCACTCAATGGTTTCGATGCTAAGTTATGACGTTTTTATAATATAGTATAATACATTTTCCCCGATCGCAGCACAGATCAGGCATTCGAACTGCATGTCAGAAACGCTCGAAGTGGAATCATATGCGAGTGTATTCAGCCAACCAATCGAAACGCTCATCATTGAGTCCATAACCATAAAGAGATGTTACCTTTGCACTTGTTGATAGATTTTTAACTGAGATTTACAAGGGATATATTAGCCGTTCTCCGTTTTCTTGTACGGATTTCATCTTGGCATGCTACGTTTAATAACTTCTGATGCTCAAAGCTTCAATTTGCATAAAACATCCGTTTTAGCAGAATGGTAATCTGCTTCTTGTGAGCTTCAACGACGCCTATAGGAGCCGCGCGAGTTACTGCTGCTAGTACTACTAAAGCTATTCTAGTTTCTAGCTATTCTAGTTCCTTCTTAAAGCTACACAGCAAGATTGCTACAAGACAGAAAAAGTAGGGAACAAGAATTTTCTATATTTTCTCCTGTCTGAACTCTATTGCTATCACTCCTACAAGAAACAAAAAAGCTTCACTGTTCAGGCCCGCATGTATTCCCTGAAAATTTGACTGATTCGTTTAACAATGGATTAAACACTGTTTTATTATCAATGTATACCTAAATCGCAACCTGGTTAAACGATATTACCTCTCGATATCCGTTTAATGGATTTGCCCCTGACTATTCTCTGTGTCGTACATTACCTGATCGTTCGCTATCGTCCAGAGAAAAATGTCCTTTCCGCATTTGTCCAAATAGGTCAGAGTACATTCCGGATCGTCTGCGGGAGCTGTGGTACAACTTAACGGTACGCTAAAAGCGATGAGGAGCGAGACAATCATAACACTGGAACGCGAAACCAGAGGAGCACCGTCTAAGAGTCGGATGTTAGACAGATGCATCGTCGTTGTTAAATCTTACAGGAGTCGCTACGACAGTAAATACACCTGACGAAGAAAACAGAAACGCTTAGCAGACACACCGGTACGACGGCAGTGACGTATCATTATTGATCGCTATTGGAGCGTACGCTCCGCTTTATGGAATTGAAGCGAAGTGAGAATCAATGTAAGCAAATGCGCATCACAGAGACGAACCGTACAGCAATGACGTGCTTCCCAGCAGCACTACGCGTCATGAGCGAAATCTAAGCCTATCATTTTAGAATGGAACATGAAGTTCAGGGCTGCACTGAATGTAAATTCGGAATTCTAAAATGGTAAAGCAGCAATTATCACAAGGCAGTCATTAACGTTAAACGTTGTACAGGTAGGCAGTTCATCAATTTCCGCAACTACGTCTTGATCCGGCACAGGCCGCTGAAGTTATTGAGACTGTTTGGCAAAACAATGCCAATGTTGAACAATGTTATTCACTCACGAGTACGAAGACGAGTGGTCTGCTATCCGAAGATGTTTGTTGGAAGTTTTCTTTTATATGTAGAGTGACAAGCAAACAGACCCCCTTGGACTTTCAGATGAGAATGCGTCAGGGAAAGGGAGAGTCTACGAGATGACGACGTCGATGTTGGCCTTCAGACCGCCTTAGCATTAATTGACGAGGAGGAAAACAGAATAAATAAAACTTCCCTGTCGATCAACAGACCAGAAATTTCATATAGATTGATACCAACGATGCAGTAAGAATGAATTGCGTTGGTCTATATACAACTGACGAAGTTTCGGGACGACTTCTGAGGTGCTTTTTAAAAGAGAACATGGACAGCATACAATTCTAGGAAATATTAAGTCAAGTAACATCGACATAAGTACAGACTTAACGCAAGCAGCCACTACGCCGAAAGGAACTGCGGCATTTGGAAGGAAAACAAGGATTCTCTGCTTTGACATTTAATGCAAGGACTCATGCTTTGACTGGACTTAACAGTTTTTTAACGGAGCACGAGAATCCTGCGAAGTCATTGAACCATATTTGATTTTTCCAAATAACTCAAAAATCGATAGGAGAATTAGTTCCAGTTTTACTAATATTTAGCCGTTCTTTTGACCATAATCGTCTTCTGGGTTCTTCTGAACTTTCTAATTTCTAGCTAGCGGGTTTTCTACATGTTTCCACCGCCACACCGTTTCGTTAGCAACGTCTGATTGATGCTTGGGATAAGCATGTTCAGACGACTGAGACGCTACCTGAATCCTCGCTGTATATATATATATATTATAGGTGTATTTTCCTATCACATGAAATGACCAATGCGTTTCTCAATTGGTGCGTTTTACTGAACAAAAATGGCCCGTATCGTCGGCCAAGCTGTCTCAATGAAATCATCATTTTTCTGGGCATTCAACATCAGCTTGTTGTTTTACCCGGATAAATAGATACAGATTATGCACCAGTATGCAATTAATTATTCGACGTCAAACGGACAAAGACTCCCCTTTAGAGGCAAACCACGTTAAGAATATAGCTCATCTATTGGTGACCACTAATAGATGTGGCTCTCTTAAACTGAAACAACCGTTTTACTCTTGTACTTTTAATGCGCTCTAAGGGCATTTGGATATTAACGGTGAATGTGCAATTAATAAATTGCATGATATTTCTCCTAAGTCTCAAAGTCTATTCTGCAAGTCACATTTAAGTTAAATCCGAAAAACACTTGCTCAGATGCTACCATAACTTAGCCGAAAACAGTTTGTAAAGTTATGAATTTTCTATTATTAAAATAGCAGCAAAGGTGTAGTCGTCAAATGTTACGTATTACACATCAAAGAAGTACTCTTTCAGTGAGTTTGCGTCAGGCACGTTGTCTCTTTTGATGGTGCAGTGCAGTTGTTGAAAGATCACTAAAACATTTTTGGTCTGGATATCATTAGATGTGCCAAACGCCTTAAGGAAACGCGACCAAAGTTCTAGTTTCATGTGTGTTTGCAGATTAGCTGTACTGAGCAAAACAGGGGTATAGCACTAAGTGTGTTGGTGATGAGACTATTATAGCGATTACAGTGTTATATAAAGGCTCTTATATATATAAATATACTTCAAATTTGGGTTCGATATTCTGATTAAATCAACTGTATCTCTTCAACTGAATCAACTGAATCATGCTTGAAGAATCTTGAAATAGTTGAGCCACGGCTTATGGTTCTTTTTAACCTTATTGAAGTCATTATTAAATATGAAACGCAGCTGTTGCGTTTCGCAAAAAATATTCATACAAGCTAAACAATGAATCGCTGTCGATCTAGATTACCACATTAAACCAATACTTATAATTGCCGCATGCTCTTCGCAAAGGTTTTCTTTTGGCGAATATCAATACAAATTAAATACTCAATTTTACCAGCATTCTTACCATGAATTATTAGGCAACATTAACATACAACTCACACGCGATGACGATAGTCATTTTTTAAAACCAATACTAGAACGTCTCCAAGAAGTAAATGAGCTGAGAAGATTAATAGACCTTAATATTAGCGACCATGTGCCGATATGGTGGTGCAGCCTAAACTTGAGCACACAGGAAAATTAGGTCCCTTGCATCTAGCTTAATTTTGTTGTACTCCGTTGGAGTTTCGGAAAACGCGCCAGGAATGAAATCGACGTAAGCCATTTACATGAGGCTCTCCATAACTACATCAAAGCCGGCTAAACGGCAATCAAAAATAAATCCTCTCAGTCAGGGAGCTTCAACAACTCGAGAGCGAGCGGAATCATTTGTGGCACGTGTTACAAACCGCTCGCAAAAATTTGAAGCCATACAAATCCGGGGGAACACAACAAGGCACTCAATTGCTTGAACAACAGTAGGACCCAACGAAAATGGAGACAACGATTAGAAGAAATAAATCGAGATGGCGTGAAGGGATTCTCTGTATGATCTTTGCAGGATAAGTAGGGCCACTAAGGTCTGCCCCTCCGTTTTCAAAGCAACAGTTGGCGGAACATTCTGTCAGACCCTGAAGACATTGTAGATTTGTCAAATTGGTGCTTCACTCATGGTTACGTTGTACTGCTTAACGCAGGTATAGTTAACGGTAGCACCACGGCTGAACTGCTAGCTTTTTTCAAAAAATACACGTGCTCTCAGTGTGAAATAAAGCGGAGATATCGCGATACGAGGGTGTTACATATGGCGTGAAACGTCTAACGGAGAAAACGTTGACGGACATAATCAACACAACTATCAACAAAATAACCTTGCCTAAGAAACTAAAGGGTGCTAAAGTGTTTCTATTTTCAAAGCAGGGGTACCGGAGATTTATAAAGCTACAGATACGCAGGTATTCCCTTTATTCTAGATAAAATTATAGAAAAGAGCCTGAAAGTCGAAATTAATGAGTCGGATGAGCTGCTCTCCTAAAAACAATTTGACTTTCGAAGAAAACGCGGAACATCGCACGTTTTTCACACCATCGAAAATACTATTCTTCGTCGACTTTAGGCCTGCATTTGAAAGATGATAAATGAATATACGCACTTTCTATTTTTGAAACCGCCTATTACAAATATGCCTTATTAAGGCCCGAGCAACCGATGCCCGCTGACGTATATGTAGTGTGTAAGTCAATCTAGAACTAAATGTCTAAAAGAGATTTTTATACAATGAAAGCTTACAAATTCCCAAAAAAAGATAAAGGAAAATGATCATACCCTATTTAGGATTAATTCTGCTGCGATGGAAAAAGGTTTCGAGGAGATATTGGTTGGTTGAGAAACGCACGTAGAAAACGGAACGATTTTCAACTTTTTTGAACTTCAAATGTTATTAGGTATCTCATTTCTAATGGACCACGATGCTAGACCTTATTCTTAAGTTGGTTCTCTCCACGTCTTCTTCTGAAAACATCAAAGTATTAATACACCATTAGAGAAAATTCTCCATCGAATCACCTGGTGCGTATACATAAATCTAGTCCAAAATTGCCATACGCTAGCCACTAGGCATTGAAAATAATAAATCTGTCGCTAATGTGTAGACTGCAAAGAAGAATGAAAGCTTTTGATAATCCATAAGAGTGTGGACGGTCAGAGTTTCAGACTTCAGAACGCATAAAACGGGTTCAGGCAGCGGAATCCTTCAATATCGTCTTCAAATAAAACGCTAAACCATAAATTTAGGTTTTTCGCGTGACTTTCTGTCTGAAAAGCGAGAAAAAGCCCGTATTATGTCAGGCTCGTTTTTGTCTACGCCCTTCCTAGTCGGTCTTTACCTTAATCGCGGCCCTTGACAAGGTTTGTTTTACGGCAAACCTTGTAAGTTCATTAAGCATTGACTTAGCCCTTGCAAAGTTGCACTTGCACGTGCCCTTAAAAAGTTAAACAAGAATTTCAATTGATTTATGTCAACTATTATTTTCTCTCGTATCCGTGTCGCATGCAGTCGTAGCTTAATCGGTAAAAACGATTTGGCCTGAATTAGTATTTTACCCTGGTCTTGTAAAGTACTTGACAAGTACACGGCCGGCAAGCAATAATTTGCTGGTTAATAATTTCACTGAACAACCTACGTTGGGTATAAGAAAGTACTTACCGGGCGCAACTCGTCTAAATTATATCGCTATTTGAATCTTCCATTAATGGCTTCGTGAATATTGTGGTTTTATTTTGCCTTGGGGAGGAGAATATTTCGACACACGTTTGTTTAATGCTGTATCGATGTTGTCTCGTAAGGCAACAATGTCCAGTTAGCTTTCCTTCAATCATACGTTCCAACCGTTGTTGAAGCATCGTATGCCGCTGGTGGTCAGTAGCATGCAGTGATGCTTCTGAGTGATGCGGATTGGCCAAAAAATGAACCCTGCAAGCTGTTCTGTAGCTTAATAAACGGATGTTTTGAATGCTGCACTAAGAACGGCCTCTACACCTTGTTAGTAGATGTAATTGAACAATTAGGACGGCTAGATACTAGCTTAGTCTAGAAACACTGTTCACTGGAAACTAACTATGATAACGTCCTACGTAATTTAGACGTTTCTTAGTACACAAGCTGGTTTTTTTTATAGATTTTTCATCTTTCACTTTTGTGCTCCAGACATCTCCTTCAAATGCTGGACTGACCATTATTACCGCTTGAGCAACGTCTTCTAGAAAATATTGTGTACAAATCATATTTCAACTTAGAAAAACAAAAAAAATATATAGAAATATGTTTTTCCGCGATTTTTTAACGGTACAACCGAACATTGAGAGATTTAATTGTAAATTGTTTTTCTTGTAACAAGCGAAATCTAATTCTTCTGTGAGCTCTCGCGATATTTGCAAAACCTAGCGGCATATGTGACAAGTTAGTGTTACAAGCAGTTACATTCATACTGCTTTTAGGCTTGCTCTGGGTTACTTGCAAGTATAACGGTTGCAGGACGCTGGATAAAAATTCTTAGGAAACATTTTCGCCAATAAGAATTCTCAGAAGGTACTTTGGCCCACGGACTAGGCGAAATACATGATTTTCTCTGCAGATAAATAGCGAAGAATCTGCTTTAGGAAAAACTTTAGCCGTATTCTAAAGAAATATTGCCGTGGACGCGAGCCTTGTAAAGTGTCGTCCTACCAAATCCGAAATTACAGCTTGGATTTCTGAGTATCAATGATTACTATTATTAGTGCTATTTTATTTTGCAGTCTTCTACTATTTCCCTGCTCAGTTCAGAATAAATATGATTAAAAGATAAAAATTCAAGACACAGATTGAAGAAACGAAGATGTGAAAGTATGGAATTAAGAAGCAAGTGCTTTCTTTACTTGACAAAAGCTAGCACTTATTTGTGATTAACACCAGTATTTGACTACTCGACATGATGCCCGACTGATTTTCGTTCAAAAATACGTTACACTGAAAATATATTGCCCATGTAAAGCCAAATCAGTTATTCAGCAAAAAAAAACGAAAAAAATACGAGTGGAAGGCTGGTGCCTATAAGTTAGAAAGAAATTATGTTTCAGGCGGAAGTCTGAATAATCTGAAGGTGCAAGGCACCGTGATGAGATATACAGCCATTTCACTGCTATAGTTACTACGCTGTTCTATAGCAGTAAAATTGTAGCGTTAACTTTATGAAGCATGCGAATATATTTTTTATAATAATTACATTATTATATAAATATAATAATAAGTGTATATCAATAATTATTAAATTATAACAATACAGTATTAGAATAATAATTTGAATATTTTAAAAATTCAATAACTTCTTACAACATGAATAGGGGCGAATATCTCAGAAGCCGCTTGAGAAATAATGGTCCACGGGGCAGTGGGCGTTAGATAGCTGAATGATTTCCGTCAGCGTTAAATCAAACGCATGCGTACGGGCTATAATGCTGCACTTTAGTTGAGAGTCGATCATATGTGATATTGAATCTACGCTTCATAAAACTCAGCATGTCAAATTACTACATACCAAAACTTGTTTATAATAGGAAATGTGCTAAATTGTCTACGAAAAAAGTACAGCGATAAATGAAACCTCAATCGCAACAAATTCGACTGAATGAGTTCTCTGTACTTATTCTCGACTATTCTTACGTTCAGCACTGGTTTTTTTTTATAAAAATGAACACCAGTTCTCCTTCACTTCAAACCTCAGGGGACTTGAGACTGCCTTTGAAGCGCTGCCTGGTTGGATCAATCATTCCCTTTTTGCGTACAATTTCTTTTAGAGAACCAAATCTGCCTATTCTGTCTTCTCGTCTTTAAGCATCAGCTTCATTATAAAGTCACTTCAACCTTACTTACCCTATGTAGATCTGCCATCACTTTTGTGTTTCGACGTAGTTATACTTCTAAATTCGCAAAGGTCTAAGCAAAAAAGCGAAAAACGAATATTCAGTAAACTACTGCAGGATTCATTTCTGTTCATATACGTTTTTACTCTTACTATCATCTAAAAAAGTAATCATGATGCGCTTTACTGCCAATAAGTACTACGAATACCAATAACTCTGAAATATTAAAGATTATTTCATTTTTGGTATATGCTACAATTTACATTGTCAGCAAATATGCTGAAATAAATGTGCAAAATGTACATAGCTATGCTTTTCTTTTGGCTGAATTGACGCGTACCTTGCTAGTAACTATACAGGGACGGATAGTTGTTTTAGATCGTACTCTCTATGAAGGAAACGCGCTATCTCGAATTTTCTTCGCTCCTATTCTCATTTTTCACGCTTTAGCAACGTATCTAGAGTTACGTAACGGTAACAAAAAGGTTGGTTGATAGTTCCTGTGTGGCAATATTGAGTCTAGTGTAGGAGTCCGTCGTGCAGCGCCACGGATCCCTTTGACACCATGCAACTGGAAGACTCTTGCTGATAGCAGCACACCGCCCTGCGATTCCATTTGCTATCTTTTGACGATAGCGTTTTGCTTGCTGCGGTGTCAAGAAACCCCTACGGAATTCCCGGTCACCGTTGGCCGATAGCAACGTGTCCTCGGGAGGGTGCTTGGTGCTGTTTCGCCCAGGCTGGTCTTGGAAGCGCTCATGCAACTCCGTCGTGATCGATCAAGCGGACAACCTTTAAAGCGTTAAACATTTAATCCTAGCTACTCTTACACAGAGCGTGACGATGTTTCGTGGCTTTGTATAGAACTAGAAGATGATAGAACAAGTGGGCGAAACAAAACACTACATGTAACCATCTCGAGTATGATACGTGACAGCATCACCAAATTTGTAGAGGCGGACTAGGATGTTGCTTCTTTGTGTCAGCGTGGAATTAGTGTACAGCGGAACTTATCTCAAGGTTGGTTTATGTAACTTCGCAGACAAAAATATTTATAGTTATGAACTAAGTAGGATATAACAGGCTAAAAAGAAAGTAAATGCAAAATGGCAGAGGTTTTGTTAGATTCCTCAGAAAATAAAATATAGGGAGCCATCGTTGGGAGTTTCTAGAGCATCTTGCGTACTCTCCAGATATTTAGTTAATTAGGATTTTTTAATCAATTTGAAGTTAACCGCTTGATGATTTCTGAAATATATTCTTCTGACTATTCTTCTGATCTATCTGAAAAATTTGCGATTACTTTCTTTCCAACTTAATTCATTCAACTTAATTCATAAATTAGTTCAGTCCATTAAACTGTTAATCCAATAATAATATCAACATGTGTAATTAATATCAAATAAACATTTTTCAAAACAAAATCTATCAACTTTACGTTTTTCGAAATTAGTGTAGGGTACTTATTATCTCTGCAGTGTTCGCTTTTTTTCTCTAAGCAAATGTATAATTTATGTGCTTTGCACGAGCAACGAACAGCTGAGCTGCTGTTTGTCCGACCTTCAAATTTACTATTGGTGTCCTGTAAATTCTAAAATACTACAGTTTTTAGAGCAGCCATCCGTCTGATAGTTATTCATAAGCCTTATTACAATGCAGATCGTTTTGACGCATTGCGAAATGAGTATTGGAGGCGTTAAATGTTGCCCGATGGTCAGCCCTGAAAAACTAATTTATATTATCAAATTGTAGATGGGTGACAGGCCGGCGAAACTTCTCTGAGATTTTTAGCATCAATAGCTGTACTTATTAAAAAAATGCCTAAATTTATTCAGCTACAAAAAAAACGATAAAGGCGCCCCCATATATTTGGAGAATCTCTATATCTCTTTAATTTACCGCTAGTGTTGCAAAACCGATGCCATCCACTGAAGGCGTATGTGGCAAAGAAGTTATGAATTTACAAAAGTTAGTAATTCTATGTCTTAAGCTTAATAATGACTTCAAATAGAGTGTGATTGTTTTCGTTGTCCCCAATGCATACTTCAGCCTGCATTGGCATAAACAGCCTAACTCGTGGCCATTGTACAAATAGCTCGGGTGTTAAGAGAGAAACAACTTACGGTAAGTCTGCATTTTTTATGAGCAAATGTTCTTCTGGATACTCTGCGTTTACTCAGAATCCACGTCGATTTGATAATGAGCACCTTAAGAATGTAATCTATAACACTAGGATAGAAATATGCTGCATTATTCGCAGATGAAAAATCCTTAAGGGTATACACACGAAGCATGTACATAATTTCTGCGTGAGAGCGCATAGGGTCTATCTTATAGAGGGATACAATCAGCTACTCTGTTGGGGCTGTTTCAAATGGAGTCTTTGAATGGTCCCACCTCCTTCACCCCGAAAATATTTGAAATGTTTTTGCATGCCGCGGAACCCTAAAGCTCTGTGGGCGGGAATGTTTCAGCTTTGCGTAAGTAGTATTGTACGAAAACAGCGATGTGGCATAGTTAGCGCGGTGTATTGCAATTCTGAAAGTGCTGTACAATTATAAACAAACTATTAATTATATGCAACTAAACAGACATTTGAATAAAAAGCGCTTGTGAATAATTTATATGAATAATCAATCCAATTCAAAATCTAGTAGCGACACTCAGCAACGTGCCAACTCGTAATTGAACGGGATCACCTGATGGACGATTTATTTCAACGGTTGGAAACTTGGTTCTATTGGTATGAAAGTAAGATTTCAGCTGAAAACCAACTAACCGACTTGTTCCAGATTGTTCCACTTTAAGGATGGCCACAGCCACCAAATGCGACAAATACATTATGCAATAATTAAACCAAGCACATTTACCTTTCAAAACCTAAATCAGGTTATGGATGGTTATTTCCGTAGTTGGTACGTCTTAAGGGAAAACCCGCGACAAAAAGTTACGACTGTACCTGATTCCCGCTCCGAATCCAGTTGAGCCCATATTTGCATCAGTAACGAATAAAAAGGTGATGAGCGATTACTTCTGTCGCCCGTTGCTGCCTTAGTGAATTTGCGTTCCTCGTGAATTTGGGGTAATACCTATTAGCCATAGGCATTGTGAGTCATGGCGCTGTCTTTAAAAAGAGCAAATGATCGTGCTAGGTATTAACTCGTTTTTCGGCCCCGGTTTCAGTCCAGTTTCTCAAGGAGAACTAGACTTCCCAGATAATGAGGGCTAATATAATTCTCTGATTGCAACAATTGACGTGTTAGGACGCTTCTTCGTTATCACTGTCATCGTCGACATTTAGCCGACTTTCCGTTACATAGACTACATATTGTTATCATTATTTGGCATAGAATTACTTCAGATATGCAGCACGGAGAATAATTTGAAAAAAAACTGATGACAGTACAGGAACAAGTTTGTCTCACACACTTCACAGATTGAGCGTGATGCAACCAGAACCGAACAAATACACTTAGCTTTTCATTAACAATTTGGTTTTATTAGAATGCTCGAACAGCACAACTGCTCTGTCCCCTCGCATGCGTCGCCGTGCTCTACCTTTTGGAGTCCTTCAATGCATATACCATTGAAACATGGTGTGTGCCAAGATACACACTATCAGGTTTAGACGCTGTTAATCAGACATGATTCCTTGAATTCATGATGTCTGATTTCGAGGAACGACAACGCTTTCGTATGAGGTACTGAATCATTCTTCCACTGTTTTCGTAAAAACCAAGTGAAGGGTAAGTTGAAGTGAAAAATTCTAACTTCAAATATTTTGACACACGCTTTAAAATCAAAATAGGCCAACAGTACCTCTCGTCATCTAGTCTAGTAACTCCGAATGTTCTTACAAGCACTATGAAAGTATTTGAACGAATTTCGTTTGATAATCTCGGCTTTGAACATTGTGGAAAAGCTTTTCGGTCGGACCCATAAAGTTTCGGCTTAGTCTTCGCGAAAAATTGAAACGGCTTATATTAGTACATGTTAAATTTGTGCCCACAGATTGTGTGAGGTTTAAAAGGTATACATTGTCGATCGCAAACTATATAATCTCAAAGTGTGCATATCTTCACAAGCAAGACGACATGGAAGCGACGGATAGAAGGAAACGAGGATTATGTTGTACTTCGATCAGTAGCTTATATGAAATCAAAGGTGTACTTCACGTTTGTGATTTAATTTGAATGACTAGAGAAATACGGCGCATCTGCGAAGCGCGCCATATGACACCATTCCACATCAACGGTGATGTACTGTTTCAATGCGTGAATCTATTTAATCGTTTCGGCGGTCAAATAGCGCATGATGCAATGTCGGATTAGTTAAAGTGATCTGGCAAGTGGCCTTTTTTAAAAGGATAACACCACAGATAATAACAGACGCCCAAAATAAATTGAAAGCAAAATGTCGAATTTGATTAGAATTTGTTTACCACACAAATGCCAATTTTTGTCTAGTTTCGTAGTGTCGATACGTCTGTGTAATAATCAACGTAGTAACGTGCCACCTAGCGGCTAGACGGGGTGAAATTTTCTATCTCCCGGTAGCGAAAGTGAACGTAACGTGTTACGCAGCGCTATTATACAAACGCAACCAGGTACGTCTATTCTTATTGAAATCTAGGACTGCCGCATTTTGGTGAACTGCCGCGGTCCGCTCCGACGACGCGACCTTGGGGGTCGTTTTTGTTGCTGGCCATTTATAGTGGAAATACAGACAATTAAGCATGTGTTATTATTTACACAGCTACATATTACACTACACCAGCAAAGTTTTCACACGAATTACATTTTTTGGAGTTGTTTTCTTCTAATGTTAAATGCCTGATGTTACGGTAGCTGTCAGCGTCCGATGTTCGGTAGAGTGCTGTGAATTTTTTCAATTATACGGCTGAATTTGTTTATTTCAGTTGCTACAGACGAGTCTATCGAACCGTTTGTCCTAACTATGGATACATTTGCAACGCACTAAGCCACCTGTATAGGTTTCTGGCATGTAATATTGGAAATTATTGACGTTAAAGTACATCGTAAAGTCTGTGCTAATAACTTCTAATGGAGATAAAATTGGCTAAATATGCTTATATTTTAATGATTTTGCTGAGTAATTTTGTAGCTGTCTCTATCTTATGTCTCAATCTTATGTATCCTTTTACTCTTGTTGTCGGCCACTTGAAGTCCGTAAAGTTCACCTCAGCTTTGTGCTGCTTTACGGGATGTACATGAGGCGGAAAAATTAGCTTTGTGGGGTCATTTTTTGGAAACGTGGATTAATTTTTAAACGAAAACGGGTCGTTCAGCCAGCTGAATGACTGTTCCTATATTCAGCCGTAAAGCCGGATTCAAATCGTTCAGTGTCAAGGACCAGACACATGGAATTTCGTTTGAATATTAAGGACAAAGATTTCTCGAATGAGCCATCTGCCTTGGAGCCGTCGTAGGATCTTTTTTTAAAGCATGAATTCTAATGAGAGTTAAAAAATAGTCGGCCTTACATCAGGTGAACTACGTCGCACTCTTCACAGACGACTACGGGTTTCACTCGAAGGGTTTTTGTGGATCGATGTCGAAGCTGCAGTGGCTATTGGTCGTTAATCGCGTTAATGCATTAAAGTCTTTGAGCGCCGTCCTCCTTACAAGAACATAGCTTAAAGTGGAATCTGCCTGGCATAATGAAGCTTACGGAACCAAAAAACAGGGATTACAACTTGTTCAAATCCAGCCGGTGGACATTGCCGTACACTGAGAGAACGATCTGAGAACCCGCTTTCTTCGCTTTCGTCCAGAAAACAATTTTCGATGATGCTAGCATTGCGACGAGATTTAAATCGAATCAAGTTCGATGATATGGACTTCCAGCTAGATTTAAAAAATCTAAATGAACAGTATTAAGATTTTCTTCAATCAAGAATATGTCATAGAGTGATAAAACAAAACCAGCACGTATAGCACTGCCCATCTACTTTCTGAAATTATATTCGTATTTAGGGAAAGATTTTAGCCTGACTTTGTATCGATGAATTCTGGCAATACCTGCAAATAGATTTGCCACTTCGAAATCTGCAAGTGGCGCTGTCTCAAGAAGTTCCCTTTATTCTCTCAGTCGAGGCGTTTCTACTTTGGTTCGTTTCACCTTTTCAAACAATTGCTATTCATACCATAGCGTAACACCCGTCCGTTACCGTCCTTTCCTTCAGCATCCACGCCTAGGTACAACTTTCCCCACATGCGTATTTGTTGTAGTCTATTGCAGCTGCCGCCTTTCATCGCTCCCACGCTGTCGCAGCCTAACCTGACTGAGTGCGTGGTTGTACTCCATCATAATATTCGCGGCCGATCCCATGCAGCAGTTTCACACATACACACAAACCGACACAGCGCACATGTGCGCGTTATTTACATTTACCAATACGCTACCGGTGCTACGCCTCTTTCTCTCTCTCTCTCTCTCTCTCTCTCAGTTCTAGACTCCTTGTGACTTCCCCTCCATCCGTTCCCTAGCCATCTCTACAGGCTGTTCGCGCATCTGTAAACTCTGCAGAGTCGTTGTTCTCCTCCCCTTCTTTATCCTCTTCGCCTCCTCCCCCTTTTCCACCTCCTCGTCCTTCTCTGACGGTGGTGATGGTGAACGCGCCCGACGATCGCTACGGCACTCTCGCCTTTCCATGCAACGCAAGCAGGAAACGTTCACTATATAACTGCCAGTCAGAGAGCGAGAGAGAGAGGCACAGGCACAAGCACATAGGCGAATGACGGCCGCAGACCACGCTAGACCACCTGGACGAACAGTCGACGGATATACGGCCAATCCGGTCGACGGGCAAGTGTTAATCAAGTCAAGAAAGGGTACGCGACGCGAATAGAGAAAAGGGGGGAGGAGAAGAAAGAGGAGGAGAAAGAAGGAAGGCAAAGAGTAGCCTGTCTCCCTCTAGTTTCTTCGGCAGCGTCTGACAGATTTGATGAGTCGAACGACGCCGGTAACCTCGTTCCATCGGCGACGGCAGCACTCCAGGACGCGTTGCCTCCTCACATCAATTCAGTGTAGTTTTCAGTAGTAGCAAATACGTATCGCCTCCACGAGCGCAGCAGCGACGACGACAATATCGTCATCAGCTACAGCGAGCTGTCGTTTGAGCAGCGCGTGCTGGAAGCGCTCCACGCTCGCGCATCTAGCCAACATCGTCCCAGGCTGCAAACACTACACCAGGCGCTCTTGATTGCCACAGGACGGCCGTCAGATTGGCGACGCCAACCCGGCCAACCGGCAAGCGAGGGAGCAGAATAGACACTAGGGAGCGACTAGGCGCTCCGACCGGCGACGCAAGAACGCCTCGCAGCGTCAACGGGAGCAACCGCAGCAGAGCGCCAAGAGCATCGCTAGCGCCAACCGTCGTCGTCGTGATTGTATCGTGCTGTGTGTGTGTGTGTGTGTGTGTAAGTGGGTAAACGCGCAAGAGGTGAGCGCGCTTCGTGCTCCGCCGTGGCGTGCTGTGTCGCCCGGCTGGCATCGTCGAACGTCAACTTGTCGAGTTTGCCATTTCGAACTGTCGAGCCGCATCTGGTATGGCCGGATAAACGGCGGCGGGAGAAGTGGCGCATCACCTATTGCTCCCGTTTCCACTGGCCCCTTCGGCAGACCTACAGCGGAGATACTCCTCTGAGCGCGCCGTGCCGCCGTGACGCCCGAACAGGGGAGCCCCTACAGCGGCTCTACACTTAGCGACAGTTGGCAAGGTAGCCGTTTCGAAGTTGGGACGATCGCCATAGCAAACTATCAATGAGATGCGTATAAGCAGTGGGCAATAGAAAGAAACTGTGTCCGCAGAGACACTGCGCACCGACTGGAGTCTGCCAAACGTTATCCGATAACACGAGACCCTGCATACGGTCCGCGCGGACAACAGCCTTCACCGTACACTTGGCGGCATAGAATAACGCATAGAACGATTATGACGCTGTCAAGCAGGTAATCCTGCATTCATTTGTGTGCGTGTGTGGAAACCAACCAGACCTGTTCTGTTTACATGTGTGCTTAGTTAGGCCTCCGCTGCAAGTTACCCCTGCACTGTTACACAGTTGTCTGTCGAATGCGGTGGGAGCGGTCGCCTTTGCAACGGTGTCGAAGCTAATGGAGCCTAGCACAGGAAGCGCTGCGCGATACAATTTACTATCATCGAGCTGCATTCAGAAGTGAATACGCCGTACAGAACGAATAGAGTTGATCCCGTTCATTGTTTGCTTGAACCTACGACGGTTTGTTGTTGGACAACAAGGCTGTAAAATACCAGTCAGCAGGCGTTTGACCCGCCGACACGGGTATATTAGCTGCACCAACTGGCTGAACCGAACGAAGCGTTACTCGATGTTCGAATGACAACTACCTACCTGCCTTCTATCGGAGTGAGCAAATACTCGAGACAGTGCATTCGTCGTTGATATGGTTCGGACGACGCGATAATCAGCGCGTATCCAATAGAACACAATCTGCGATCCGTCACTTGGATACATCGAGTTGTACTGGTATGTACTGGCGTGCTTGCGAGCGGGCGTGCGTATACGTGCATATTGGACCGATGTTATCGGCAGGAGCTCTAACAGGAGCTGTAACAACTGTAGCAAGATGAGTGACAAATTACCCCTCAGCCTAGATTTCATCGATATCGAACCTTTCTTCCACATCGTGGCAGTCACACAACACTGATCACCGAAGGTGCGTGCAGCGACAGATGGATGCAAACATTTGTGTAGAACGCGCCCCACATAACTAACTGGCGCAGAGTTAACGTTGTCGCGTGGACGCCTATGGTAAACTGTATTCGAATGATACAAATCGACGAATGTTCTCTTATTTGACCTAGTAGCTGTGTGAGTATTAAAATTGCGAATATATTAGAAGTTCAAGCCAAGGCGTGATTCAGGCTCGACGGCCACTCATTGTAAAGTCTCAAGTGGCGTAAAAAATAAGAAGATAAATTTATCTTCAAGGTTTATTGTTATCTCGTACAGGATATGGCATTACTCTGGTACGAAATATTCTGGCAGTTTATTTTTCTGTGACAGAACGAGAGGCATAGCAAGTGTCGACGATTCGAAGAAAAACCGGGCGCTGAGGTTGTCGTCCAAGTTCAACTGTCCGGCGAACTTGAGACACGGGAGACGCATTGCGATAGACGGGCCCCTGACGCATTGCGTAGTTCTTGCTATGGCTGTATCGTGACGTCGTTCCATGTGAATGTCGTCATATACCCTTTGCGACGAGGTAAAAGTCATTTTCGCGCACTGTTTGCCATCTCCAATGACGTCTCAGACAGCCTCAGTCATTTCGTCTTCTGAGCGTGTCACAAAGTTTCGCTCCGTGTCGATGCTCGTGGATGCAGTACTGCTCTGTTCCCCGCGCTGCACATTCACATAATAGGTGCTGTGTGAACAGGGAAATTGCATATATGTGTTCAGAACGAAGTGTTTACTCTGAGGTCACCGTGGTGACTGGGTGTGATACGACATTACTGAAAAACATTCATTTTGAGATCGAATACAATAATTCGTTTCAGGCGATAAGCCATCACTAGTTTAGCTAAACGTTCGAGGCTTCACGATATTTTGCACGTAGCGATTGTTTTCCAAAGTGTATTCGGAACGAAGAGAAAAATTATGCTTTTTTTTAACACACATAATATAACATAATATATATATATATATTAATCCATGCGAACCTTGAACTCAATATTTTCAATATATTTGAATATCAAATGCACTACGCTTAGGAAACAGTTGCTGCAGCGAACAGTATTGTGGTCAGCGAAAAGTGTCACTAAGTTGTATGGTTTGGAGCAGTATACGTCAAATATTCAAGAGTAAATCAGAATCAAGGCCCCAAGCCGACGTCGCTAATGAATGACTTAATTGACGTTTTCCCTAATGTTTGTGAAACAGTATAAACTGAAAGGAACATTAGCAATTTTGACGGGCTGAATTGTATTATTTTTTGTGAATTTGCAAGGTCTTGAAGACAGCAGCTTTTCAAACGATCTTAATCTGCCCATTTCGTCGATTAGCATGCATCTTACTGGATAGCTGAGCATGTGTCTAAGATTTTGGAAGCGTATCTAGTAGCTTTTACAAGCGTGTCACCCAAATGAGTGCCGTCATATCCATTTGCTAAGACATTCGGGGACTAATTCTTTAGGAAAAACGATATTGTAATACAGCAAATGTGCGCCAGAAAGAGAGATAGAGGGAGAGGGTGGTAATCCCATCCCTGCATGAGAAAGCATTTTTAGTGATGGGACCAGATAGCTATAAATCATCATGCATTAAACACGCACCTGTTAAACTGTACACTACTATTCTCTAACCAATTGCACCAGCAAGCAAGACGTTCATATTTTCATAGCGAAAGACGTTGGGTATCGCTACATTAATATTTAATGCTACCACGGGTAGGGTTGGAACTCATAATAACCCCGTCCGAATCAAATTTATCATATGAGCCAGCACTGTGCTACAATGTTACATAGACGCGCTACTAACATATAAAAGTAAAATTCCGGAAGTAAAAAGCCGGAGGATTTGCGGATAAGACGATCCAAAGCCTAGTACTAAGCTGCCTTTTAATGTTCCCGCCAAAAGAGACTTGCTTTCAGGTTATATCAAGCGAGGTACATATCACTATTCCTTGTTTGTGTGTCACGGCCATGCTCTCAGAATCTGATGAAACTTGGGATTTTTCACTTTGAATTAGCCAAAAAAAGGGCTTCAGAGCGTTCGCCTGCCATGAACTTTGTAACACTATTCATTTTTTGGCGGGTCGGGTTATCGGATTGGTCTTGTGGTATAGAGTGGAGTCTGTAGATATGCAGAAGTGGGAAACTTTTGATCCCGTTGCCTTCTCATGCCTTCTCGGACCTCTTCAAGTGCGACTTTTCTGCGTAGGCTACACACAGCGTTTCGTTGTCGCCCTTCCTTAGTGGTACCCACGCTAACGGATCACGACAATAAAGCGTCCTTAACCAACCAAAAATCACATGTATTACTGCGGTGTCGGCACGGATGCAGCACTGAGTTAGATATGAGTCGGCCGGCTTAGAATGCCTTAGTGGCACAGTGAGTAGCATATAAGCCAGTATAGTGAGGCAAGCGGCTATGACGAACTGAAACCAAAAGCCAGGTTTGTCTGCAACAACAGCAAATTTGGTTAGTTGTTCAGGCTCGCTAACTCTACACTAGCGACAACCTTGGTTCAAATTAATATACATAAGAACTTTCAAAATATTATTATTTTTTTGATTTGGTTAAAGTCGTTAGCTGTAACTAAGTGTTATACTTACAGTTGACAAAATGCTAAGAAGTCTACTATGAGATTTCTCTCAATTTTGAAATCACACACCTCTACTTTTGTATATGCGATTCCAATTCAAGCAACCCCAGCATTGGTGCCACGATAAAATGCAACCTTTCAAATTAGAATTGACCCCTAGGACTGAAGACGCGGGATCGTATATATATATATATATATATATATATGCAATGCTAGTTCGTAAGAGTGCATGGCAAAGCCTTGAGCTACAACATACCATTAAAAACACTGTCCTCGATAAAATCCGTCCATAGGTTTCTCTATTTATTTGTACGTTTAAAGACAATGGGTGTCGCCACGCTGACTCTGCTATCTCACCATGAGACGTAAATGTCATTCCGGCGACTACCACAGGTGGCATTACCTGTCATGGTTCTTGCCAGAGTTTATAAAGTTTACGCTACTCTGAGCTCTTCAATCAGATATCTTGGGATATTTCACTCCCGTGTGGTTACCATTGCTGCTATTGTTTTATAGACAACAAGTGGCGAACAGTGTCGTACCGTAACACTTGCAGGTTTCACTATCACGTCGGCGAAACCGGAAGCAGGTTAAAGTCAGTTCTTTCTATATGGCTAAGCATAGCTGCCCGTAGCGTATCATTTCAAGCAGATTCCATTTCTCTGCTGTACCTATTGCTAGTTTTCAAGCTCTCCCCTCGGTTGTCTGGACATAACGTACGAACCGGACAACGGCAATGAAAGGTAGAGCAAGTCTAGAATGCCTTCCAGCTCAGAGCAGGCGATAGATAGAGCGAGCCACCACACGACGGTCTGTTTGCCACAGGGGCGAAGGACTGCGCGGGGCCTTAGTCTGTCCGTCGGTGATCTACGCGGTAACGCGTGGACGCAGGGCACCGTCCTATGTCAAGAAGGGGAGGTGCAGCTTGAAGCCAACCAGGACATACACACGGCTTAGAAGTGAGGCATAGATGTCTATGGTAGTCGTGTGTAATAGGCTGGGCTAGCAAGAAGGAACAAAACGATGTCGGTGCTTGTCAGCCATCTGGCAGATGAAATACTAACGCGTCTCGACAGACTGGAAGACACGGAGGTTCTTCTTCGCGTCGGGTCGTTCACTAATTCGACCGTCCGTTTCATGGTCCACGCACGGCATTCGCGTGCGCGCGAAACCCTACTAGCAAGCAAACAAGGAATGGAAAAGTAGAGACAGATGGAGAAGCTTCGTGTGCTGGTGTGCATGGCGAGATATTTATTTGTCCGTGCTAGTTTGAAATGAAAGGCGGAAAGGACCTTGGTTGTAGTCGTTGTTCTACCAAGAATGAAGATCATGGTGGTGTCGGCCACTAAAGGTGCGGTAGAATCTGCTCGCCTGCGTGGAATCCGTCTGATGGCGCCGGTCCGTTGCCCTGGAGGGGCAGAAACCACGGGGCGGGCCTACTAGAGATAAAATTAGGCAGGAAAAGTACGACCGTAGGTAGCATCGTTTAATTCTATAAAGAAAAGAAAAAAGAAAAAACTATTCAGTGAAGAGCGAGTCGGCATAAAGTGGTAAAACGCCGTTAATCTCCAACGCATATACATATATCCTAATAATCTTAGTGTTTTATGTTGCTAGGATGACTATAAACGCACGCACATTTAACTATCCGCAAAATTGTTCTTTTAGCAACTTGCTTATTTATATATTTTTCATAAGAATCTCTCAAAAAAAGAAATTTTCAATTTCGCTGATCTGAGGTATACAAGCAAACAAAGTGATCAAGTTCTAAGCAAATCGACCCGACTGAAAGCAGAACGGTATGAGTGTTCCAGGTTGTCAAAGACATCTATAGGCGCATTTTGTTTCTTGTCTGGTGCTGCTGTTGAAATGGTCTATATTTCGTTAGAGTCATCGCCGAGATTTCTCAGGTAGCTGCCACTAAAGAGATGGACACTACTTGCCAACGATTGCAGCAGTTGACTGGAGTGGGCTGTTTCTTCATAGATAACTGCCTGTATTTGTTGATGCCTTTAGTGCATTAAGCATTCCGGTCAAGGTCAAAAGTGTTCATTCTTAATCTGTGATCCTATCTCTTCCTATTCTTGACATAGATATAAAGTGGTACACGTAAATACCATTCAACGTGTTGTTAACGTTGTTGCAATCAATTTGTTCAACTCAGTTCGCCCAACATTTTACAATCAATAGAACGCTCCATAGATTCTCAATGTCTAGATGATGTTAATGCGACTTTTATACGTCGACAGTTCACAAACTCGTGGGGCACAGCTTACGCATTCTGAGGCTTGCAGCTTCTCTGTCTGAGGATAGGGCCGCTGGTACGGAAATGCAATACAAAGGCGTATTCCCATCCTGGTAACGAGCATCCTCGATAATAGCGGGTGTTGTTTCCCATGCTTGTTCATCATGAAGCCTTAATTTTATTTTATTTCATTCACTCATTTATACACATACCGATAATTGATCTAAGAATTAAGAGGAATAAAATGAGATTTAGTGACGAGTTCATATTCTAGATGGTACCATGCGTATGCTCCACTGCAATACAATCTAATGGCTTACTTAAACGAGATCTAGGCCAGGCGAAATCACAGCAGTAGCAAGTAGAGCTTTTTTACCTGAATTTCTAACACAATATGAATGGAAATCTTTTCCAATTACTGAATGGTCACTTTGAATGGCATTTCCTGTTGGTTATAACAAAGTGTTTCATGTTGTAACCAATCGAAAATTCTCGGTCCACAAGCCAAGTAAGTTACACAACTTGAAAACGCAACAATAAACACACATTATAATCTCTAGCTTGCTAATTAGTTAGAAAAAAACTGGACTATTTTGTAATAGCCGCAGTGGTCGAGCACGAGATCTCGTGGGACGATGTCTGTTACGAGTCCGCCTTCTATCACTGTAAGGAGCAATGATATACTTGATACGACGTTCTGCTAAGACACATGGAACATAAGATAACAGAATATTGTGTTTATCGCGGCGGTTAGCACAGGCTATAATGTATAAGAAGCTTCTCTTTAATGAAGTACTACTCGATATTGCGTATTTAACGAGCTGTGTTGAGTATTGGGAATCAACGACCATTATTGGCTTATCTCGAAGACCCTTTCGCGTAGAAACAGTGCTCCCATGGAGTGCCTGTCAACAATGTTGCTCTTGTATTTTGACCACTATCAGGTACATCGCCCGCGTAGATTTGACTGAGAACGGCCGGGTTGCTTCGATTTTGTCGAACGCGTCAAACTAGACATACAGTTTAAAAGCAGCGTATATGCTCGAATTATCGATAACTTTTTGATATTCTAGTTTGATCAATTATGATTTACGCGCTAGTTATGCGCTCGTTTAAGATCTCTACAGCGCAAATATCTGGCTTTATTTATAAATATATTGAAACTTTTGTCCATATAGTGTTGGTTCACGAACTTTATGCTTGGAAGCGTAGGCTTACAAATAATGTTTTTTCACCCCTGTTTAAAAGCGCAAGACAACGTGAAAAGACCTTCCTCCCCTTTGAAAGGAAACTGGTAAAAGCGGTAAGCAGGCGAGACTAATTCGTTCACATGAAACAACCCAAACGAAGTGTTGTTCGATAGTCATTACGGTGATGGAAGATGGTCTGTTCTTAAGCGATAGACGAAGATCGAAAAGTATGTTTGTAGGATATAGGTCGAAATTCAGTATAGAGCTTTTTACTGGTGCTTTTTTGTACTTTTTTGAACAAATGTAATCTCCAATTACAGTAGGTGGCAATACAGAGGTATATTTTTATTTTTTACGAATTTCACCTCAACCGAGGGAAATATAATACCTTTTATCGACTAGTGACCTATTTCACCTCTGACTGCTCTTGGCAAACGTAGAAAATCCTAACCAGTGGTATTTTTACCGATATTCCGGCGGTGGCTGGAGTCTTGTAGTTATCTCGGTGCCTATTGTCACTGGTCTGTGCAATTTAATATCGAATATCCATAGAACAGTAGAGGAAGAGCGCGACTCAATCACGACATAGCTACTATTATTACTAAGAGAGGTACCATTTCCGTGTCTCTTAGAAAATGGTCTATCTCTGTGATACAATCGACGGATTTGTGTAACTCAAACCATATGTGGACATTGATCACTCAGCAATGTTTTGCATCCGATAAGGTCGTGGTTAGACGTAATTTAGCACAACATGGTGTTTCAACAATTGACGGTGTATACGATAGCACTTAATATGCTTAACTTCTGTCTGGCTAATTACTAATTAGCAGCACTAGTTGCTCGTTTCGGTCCGTTTTGTGAGTCACTGCGTGGCTAAGCGAGTAAGACTGTCACTACATTCAACACTCCTATTCGTCATTGAAGCTGTGATGATGTTAGCGGAGATGCCGTTAATGTTGTTTTCCTGCATCAACCTTGTTGATTATGTCTACAACCATACTGGATGACGACGTTGTGTGCGCCGTAATGTATAATTCCCTCCTATAAACTAGATTATTCGGAACGACACTGGCATACAAACTACACAAAAGAACAAACGCGTATTTATATCAATGATGACTCGTAAGCCGAATATGTGCTGCTGGCATATGCTTCTTGAAAAGGCTTTTGGGTCTCCAGACGAGTTCGATCACGACATTAAGCAAGCAACAACAACTAGGCCAGTCTATGACAAGACCTGTATTGACGTAAATATGTACCCGCTTTAAAGTTAATGATAAATTACAAATCTGGCATTCCCCCCGAGTTCTGCGTAGTAAAAACATAGTGCGCTATTTTTAAGGAAAATTAAACCGAATCCACATATCGTCTCGTGGTCCTTTGAGGTTTTACGTTTGACATATTTAAAGGTTTGTTGGCAACCAAAAAGCTCGCTTTGAGCTGCAAAATGAAGTCATAATCGAACGCATATATTACAAAGAACGAAAGGGTGTAGGGATGCACATATTGATACGACGTAATTTAGTAGAAATCTATCTAATAACATATAGTTTATCCTAATGTATTCAGCTGTTCCACTGCATTTTATCCCAAAGCATTTTCGAAGCGACTGGCAGAGCTAAGAACCGTAGCGTTTAGAAGCTTATAAGTTAACAAGGTATGACTCCAGTTTTATCGAGACACGTAGATGGAACTGTGATATCAACATGTACTCATCGAACGTCTGTTCATGCAAATGGGCATCATCGCCCGTGTTATTTTACTTAAATCAAGTTAAATTTATTGTCACTTGAGGAGCACAACATGTAGAAACTACCAGCAAGTGAACGTGTTGTCACTCCTCCGGGGGCTGTACCGCAATAAAACGTCGACATCCGGGCATTTATTCGGTCACTCATCCGGCAAAACGACACGACTGCGTACATTAATGGAGCCAATTCGCAATCAATGCATGTTGGCGAGCATAAACGGCGTTGCACTTATCGCAATCTGCCAAAAGACGAGCAATTCCAAGATCGATGAATGAATTATTCTAATTTCCAATTGCATACAACACTATCTGATGGGTAGTATGGCCGGCATGTTTTGCGCTTGCTCTGACGGTTTCGCCAGGACAATGAAAATTTGCTACACCAGCCAACACTGTTTCGTTTTCATTCTACCCGACCTACTCAAAAGCTTGAGCGCTAATTGAAATGGAGTCCCCGTATTAGTTAAGGCACATGATAATGGTCTGATTTGTTTTCGACGCATACGCACATCGTAACGAATAGTGTTACAGCCTGATAAGAGCGCGTTGTGCTATCTTTTCCGGCTAATTGGTGGTCGTTAATTAAACCTTTTTTTTTTATCAAATTGATTAGAGCTATATGCTAATCGAGACAGACGATCCCTCATTATCCATTTACCTCTGTCATACGCTCTTTTGAGCTACGGGCAATTGGCGTCTTTTTAGTGCAGGAGCTGAAACGCGCTTTACGTCCTGGTCGATCTGTGAAGGAACTACTTTGGAGGCGGCCTTTCGTTGTTGGCTTTATTGTGGTGTTGTGGTGGTAGTCATTGTCAAACTGTATGTAGCGTAGGCTCAGCATATCGTGGCATATAAACGTGATATCTATCCCGCTACCAAATTATCGACCCTTCTATCGACAACGCTTGCAGCCGCAGAAAATGACCAGATCATCACTCCGTCGAGCTCGGTGGCTTGGTGCATTCGTATGCTCCTTGCGACTGGAGGAGACACGTAGGTGCACGGGTTCGATCCCCGCCGGTGCACATTTACAGTAATAATGATATCGTACATAACTAAATAAGCAAAATGACAGCTTGGGGAGTGTGGCAACTGGATGATATCGAAAATACAAAATTTCCTAAGACATTAAAGACATTAAATTTCCTAAGACCCTTGTTACGCAATTTCAACATTGTGTAAAAAGCCATTTATGTACACGCACATATTAATGTATAATCACATTGCAGAAGTTATGTTTCGTGCTTTGTCTGAATGATTGGTTCTGGTTCAAATATGCAACTGACTCGCATCGAATGTCCTAGGAACATGGAAAGCGGTCACGTTAGACACTCAGTGTACGTTATGTATGCAAGGTAATGCAATTGTAAAAATATTTTTGCTGGTTAATGTCAAGAGAAAATTTATTTGTGCCAAAGGACTAAGTTGAAATTCAGCAAAATTTTGAATTTAAAGCAATAAAAACAATGGCTCTTGTGTAAAAAAGATAAATCACGTTTTTAGCGTCTCGTCACTTTGCGTTATCTGCAGAATGTCTACATATTTACTCTGCATCAACAAAACACGCAGCACAAAAGCATAGATGGAAACATCGCTAACATAAAAATACATAGAGCCTATGGGTTACGGCTGTTTGCTTTGTTGGAGATGGAAATTTAACACCTGTCAGTTGAATGCACCAACAGCCACAAATAAGGATAAAGCTAACGTATAAATACTATATTCAATACTTGTTTCGTGTGCAATGTATATATATATATATATATATATAT
>MNPL01020526.1:5957-28354 GCA_002081605.1 Tropilaelaps mercedesae
TTAAGATGAAAATTATTAATCATCAACTAAGAATTGATTCGGCTTTTTTGTATTCGCAGTTTTGTTAATAAACTTCATAGGTACTTTTAGAACATTCAGTAATTTGTCGGAAACTCTAATCTTTCTCTTGAAAGTACACATCAAGTATATCTATCACACATGTCTCGCCAGAAAAAATTCTACGCTTTTACAAGACATTAGGGTCACATAAAAATCGCACACAACATCGGCATCGAAAAATCAGTCGGCTACACCTTTCTTACTGATAGGAAAATAACTAGTATGGTCTTAAGGTCCAATTGTGTAAGTAGGTTTCTTACAAGTACTCCAATGAAAGAACAGGAAAAGATTTACCTTTAAGTTGAATCATTATCTATACCATGCACACTGAAACGAATATATGTACACTGAATGCTTGAAAATTCTATTTTAGATAAGGGTCCCTAACCTGCTTTTAACAGTTATGCCATAATACAGTTATAAAGTTTGCCAAATCACTTTCTTGGGGCACTGAGTAAGAAAAGATGAATTACGAGCATAATAATGAAGAGGCTCATATCGCTAAGTGAAAAACAGAATAATATATAACTTTACAACGATCGTCGGCTCTGGCGTGCGGAACTAATAATTCTAACGCATGTCTAAATTGAGTAGCGGAGTATTGCCATGCATGTATACGCTATGCAGATGCTGGCTATTTCACCATCCGCGAGTGACGCACATCAGCAAACATCATTAGCATTACTACGGGTCCTTCGTATGGCGTTGTCCGCTGGCGACGACTACCGGCTGTCGCTTAACGCTTTTTCTGGCAAGATTCAGACAAAACTTTTTCTTCTTGATAATGTATGTTAATACCATACCTCAGTCCCCGCACGCCACTCTGACCTCATCCTCTTATATTCCTGTCTAGACGGACCATCATACGCTCACTCAAACAGGCATGATTCAGATTCGCGACGCTCTGGGCAATCTCATCCGGTCTGACCTGAAGCCTGTTTAAGCTCATCGGAATTCCTCGACCATCGAACTCGACGCCCAGAGGCGCACTGAGGCGCGTCCGCTTGAAGGGTCCCTAGGCTTCCGTTCTCCTATCGCCCAAGGGCGCCGAGCACATCTTTAAACTCGTCGTATCAAATTTTTAAGGCGTCCGTTTGGTTGCTGCAAGAGTCGAAAGCTGCACCGACCCTGAAAGGAGGGCTCTGATCCTACAAACGAATGCAGGAGTGAGGAATACCGGGGGTCGACAACGCGAGAAAAGGCCCTAAAATTCCCTCATCATGCGCTTGTCACTGTGTAGTGTAAGGGGCCCGATGGACGTCGCACTGTTGTGGTGGGCGTTTATTGGAGTACAAAAAAGAAGTGTACAACCCATTCATCCTCGCTGCCTCCGAGTAGACCAATATGAGCGGTATAGCAAAGCAGAGGATAGATACCGGCATACTAACCGAGCCGTATGGCCCTTGTCCGCCTTGCATAGCAAACGATGCCGCAAAGCACTAAACTGAGAAAAAACGATGTTAAAATAGAGGTAATATTGAGGTCCGGAAATACCGGCCGGAAGTCGTTTTGAAAAATGGTAGCTGCTCTGTTCTTCTAAATCCTGTAAATTCCTTACAAGAGATGATTTGTTTGTGGCATAGCCGTATCTTAATCAATTTCCGTGTTCAATTTAATAGGAAGCCCTTACATTCAATCGCGATAAATTCAAAAAGGCGATGGGCGGCACTGCCAAATCGGTATAGTATAACCTTAGACTCAATCCATTACCAACGCTTTTATCAGCTTAAACCATGACTGTATTCAACATGAGTGTAAATGAATGATTAGCTGCTATGATATATTTATTTTATTAGTTACGCGATGAAAAATGACTGTATCTTTAGTTCTACTTTATTTGTACAGCCAAAGAACTTTTCATACGAAAATAACGCTATATTTCGTTGTCATTGCGATTCCCATCTTACAGCAAATAATCTACGCAACGCATTCGTGTTTGTGTGTCTCAACCGTTTTCAGCAAGTTGTCAATGTGCACACCTTCCAGGCACAGAACGAGACCTCTAAGGTTTGTCTTTAACGTTCGACTCTTACTCAATATTATTTAATTTAATGTTATTCCTTTATCGTCTTTTTAGATGCCCAATTTTCAAATAAATTCAGGCGAAATACCGTATATAGATTTGTTTCTTCATCATCTCACACGTCTGTTCCCTTTACCTTGTACCATTTGCTTAATAAACTTGTATGGATCACCAAAATACATATATATTTCTTTTGTCCCGTGAATGTCCCCTTCTCTTGTTCATAGCACTCTATCGGAATCGTTTTCCAGTCAGGTTCAATGCGTCTCGACTCGGAGTTTTTCGTTCAAAGTATAATCCATTAACCCTCGATTCATCGTCACACGGACATGCCGGCAATACTGCCGAATCGCGCACCGCACGTCGTCTAGCCACGTTTCTAAACCGAATGCTTTCTATACCGTATGCTTTACCGCTGGCACGAGATGCTCTCTGCATAGCTCCGTTTTCTGCGGGCCGTTGGCCGTTCGCTAGTTCTGATTTATGGCCCGGGTAGCCCATTTTCTTCAGTGCTTTGACGGGCATCCCAGCCCAGACTGAAGTACCTCCCATCGCCTTGGGCAGTATTCGCTTTCAAAAGACCTTTTCATTACCAGCGAATATTATCTCTTTCCGTCGAACGGATGAAGTGCAAGTCCGCCAGCGGCAACATGCTAATTCCTTCATCTAACTCGACTCTCACGCGATTTTCGATTCGAGCAAATGTCATTTTCCATTGTACACGAGAGCTCGTTTGGAATCGACTCTTATTTAATTAGGATTATTGAGACTGAAGATGGTTACATACAACCATAGTACGTCTTGTTTTGTCTGCCGATACATTCGCAGCTGAGGGCAGTATAAAGAAAGGGAGCTTCTCGTTCCAACGAGTGATTCTAGTTTCAGTTTGTACCGTCAAAGCGTCTACACGCATGCAGAGGCTGTACCTCTCCCCCGCATATTATATAGGCACGTACTCAAAACTATCTCCAAAACTGAGCTCAACATCGTTAAAGCTATTTCTACTGAGTTAGGTCACGAGGGAAAATTAGTGTGTTCAGTGTGATCATCGGGGACAAGGTTTTTTCCACGACATCCCAACTAGTGCCGCTTGGAATTGACGAGTGTAAGAATCTTTTGAATTGAAGCGAAACCAGGGCAAATGCCATCTACAATTTATCCCCATATACATATATACATATCGTTACGCTTATTCCCAAATTCAAGCGGCGCCGCTGTGAGCCTGGAATCAGGTTTGAATGCTGTCAGACACATAAAACAGGCCCTATAATTCTGCCTGGAAACTTTCTAAACTGTTACAGAAACATTTCTGTAAAATTTCGCAAACTCATTAACTCGCGTTCTATATAAAAAAAAGTCTATATACAAAAATCGCACACTTTTTTACTACGTTCCTCAAAAAATTTTACTGACGATTGAAAAACACGTAACGAATATTGCCGATGGGCAGCATACACCCAATTTAATCCTCAAGGCACAGCAAATGCTGACCTAAACACGGCTCGACAGAACGCGCGATCGGTAACAAATAGGCTTAAGCATCTAACGGAGATCTTAAAGAAAATAAAAAAATAGAAAATAAATGCGCTTAATGTACCTGTACGAGCCAAAATATAATGTATTATTCGTCACGTCTATTTCTAGTTGCTGTGGCTGAGTCGTCTTCAGGACACCGTGGACCACTGGAAGCGCACTCTGCAGAGCACAGTGTTCAGGCACAGGTCGGTAGGACGTCTAGAGTTTTGGGGAGACGGTTCTCATTAAATGTCAATTTTAAGTCTACTTTTTTTGAGTAACCCATTTATGGACAGGCCATATCATGCACGAAAACACAATGAGTAGAATAATATTCTAGATAAGCGTTTCCATATCTTTGCAACGATAAAATGGAGAAGTGACATACTATAGATTAAAGAATAGTGCATCATTTTTTCATACTGCATTGGAATCCAGCGCTGGTAAATGCGTGGCTTTCTAAAATATTACTTAAGAATAGTCTAGTTTCGTTCTTTCATTTGCCGGCGTCCTTCGGATGTCTTTCCAAAATTGCCTATTTCTCGTTAGTGAGCGGTGTGGACGACCTTGTCAATCGAATTGACACTCTGTATCAGGAGACGGCACTTCCTCGGCCAAATAGTCGCTCCAGCTGGAACGGCTTTAGATTTTGCCACACGAACATAAATTTAACCGTGAAACGGCTTTAGCGCCCACAGGAAAGCCGATCATTTCTTCATCTCTCTGCCTTCGAAAAGCTTTTTAAACTTAGCGAAAGCAGCAGTATTAAAATATGTCTATTAACTTGAAAGCTACTACAGACATTTTCTGTGTCTAGGGGCCATCCTCACAACCTATGAATTCCATAAGTAGTGAGGATGATAGTGTTACATGCCACACCTTCTGTAAACATAATTGAATCTTCTAAAACATTCTTCACGTTAGCGAAGTGTGAAACGTCTCTATACCTTCAACATTCTTTTAATTTAGTTTTCTAGAGCTTAGTTACTGATCTCATTTTTATAGTACGTTTACGATAGCCATCACAGGTTGTTCTATTAATTCGAGCTTCTCGCAAATAGAACCTATAACTTACTACGTAATATACAATATATAAAACGATATCGATGAACCGTGTCAATATGGCACCGGCACTGAGATTGAGACACAGCGGCACATCGTAAAAGTTAGCCAAGCGACGAACGGTGGCGGAACATTCCGCGCTTTTCCAATGGATCCTATGACCTTTCAAGAATGTGAACCATTCGCCTTCACGATTATTGCGTTGTTATAGCGGGACTACTATCTGTCGGACCACCTTTTCTTCATAGACCCGATAATGGACAGAAAGGCGTCTGATAATTGCGTGGTATTTTTAAACAAAACATATGAGTATATTCTTATTAAATCGGACAGCTTACCAGAGTGCAGTTTTTACTCGACTAGTGTGGCTCATTATAGTATTGCGCCTTCATCCCGACAGGATATATGATGTGTACCACCACGTCAACCACCGTGCGTAGCCACACGCAGATTCTGCCGTTGCCGTCAATGGTCTTCAGTAAGGAGTTCTAATTCGGCTATTGATTTTGCTATGCTTGTTTGTTCCCCTCTCTTCCCTTTGAATTTCAGGCCATCGACCGCCCCATCGGAATGTGTACCGATTTCTGGAGCAAGCCAAGCGGCCTCTCCGAGGCGGTCGACTTAAATCAGCGAACTGGAGAGCGGCAAGCTCGCACCCATCCTCGCCAAAGGTCGTCGTTTTTCGCTTATCTGTACTCTTTGGCCGGACAATGACGGTGGTAACGGGCCAAACGCTAGGAACAAAATCGAAACATCCTTTTAACGAAGGATGGGAACAAAAAAATTGTGGCGAATCCAATTGTCTACGTCGTGCGTCTTTTACGCGTCACAAGATCGTCAGTCAAAACTCTCGCAACGGCCACACGATTGAAAAGGTGGGCCACGGCGAAAACATCTGAAGGTCGCAGGAGACCTCGAATCATTTTGAAAGCAACGCTGATTTGTTTAATGAATTCATAACCCCCACATGGTAACTAACTGATCTAAGACTTCATTCAGTAAATCAATCAACGATCACGATAGTGGCCAGTCCTACACGAGTGATGGTGACAGCGAGTGCCTCTAAAACAAAAATGTACGGCTTCCCCATACAAGTGGAGTACTACTGGGCGGGCCTAAATGGACGATTGCGTCATTGTCCGAGTTCGCTTTATACCGACAAAGTCTTTATCGCCGAACAACGTCTCGGCAGACGAAGTCTCTTGTAAGAGCCACTCACGACGACCTCACGTCCAACAGCACCCGGACCGTCGGAGCCACCTGTGCGTCAAAGTCGAATGGCTAAGGTAGTCTTGTTGTTCAGGGGAGATCTTCCCAGCCTTTTTGTCGCCTGGTGTTGTTCACGGACTTTTGTGGGTCGTGGCGAGGAGGTTGTGGGTCCGTGCTTCTGTTTACTGACTTAAATGAGCTCTCGTCAACCAAAGACCGGAAACGGCAAATGAAGTCGCCGAAATGGAACGAGCTGTTAACTTGATATAAATCCGTGCATTCATTTTCGCATCGCTA
Organism: Tropilaelaps mercedesae; assembly: GCA_002081605.1. Classification (NCBI taxonomy): domain Eukaryota; kingdom Metazoa; phylum Arthropoda; class Arachnida; order Mesostigmata; family Laelapidae; genus Tropilaelaps; species Tropilaelaps mercedesae. Next base: position 12,124 of record MNPL01020526.1, read on the forward strand.
GCGCCAATTGGATGTCTCTGGTGCACAAGAAAAGTCATTTTCAAATGGTTCCTCTTTCTTTTTTGGCCCACCGTGGTAGAGCAGTGCTAAAATTCGTGCACGCATTCACTTTTTGGGTGAGAACATGAGATTGCTGAGATCTCCAAATGATATTCGCAGTCTTGGCAGCAATGTCTGTACAGAGCTATAGTATCAACGAAGTTGAGAAATTATAGACGAAAAGAAGATATCATTTGGAGTCCTTTCGTCTGATCAGCCTTATGTGGAATTTTGAAGTTTGTCAAAATGTAGCACTTACAGGAGACATAACAAGAATTTCAATAGAAATAAAGGGCGAGTCAACTGCGGAAACTACCCGATTTGAGTTCAGGGCTGCACAATTACAGAATACATTTATAACTCAGTATAGAGCCCGAAAAGCGGCGCTCCGAACATAGATTACAGGAATTCTCTGAATTAAATTTTTTCTAGCTGCTGAAAAAATTCTTATTCAAAACTTATTCAAGTCTTATTCAAAACTTGATAATTAACAGGAGGCAATTCGTAGAAGGAACTATATACTTAGCACATTTTGAGTACTCTTCACCCTCAATGGACTACTGCTTGCAGGTTTAAAAACATCTGTATGGCTAGACTTCACGCGAACGACGTCTGGACTGTTTCTGTAAAGCTCGGCCATGACACACTTAGCTGCAAAGAACCAGTGCATTGAGAGCATGAAAGCGGGAGGGGGCAGCAGTAATAAGTGCCAATGTCTGCTCTCTCTCGCTCTCCCACATGTTCTCCCTCTGTTTAGAGTTTTTAACTGGTTCTGCCACAGCGATACACAGCGTATCAAAACTCTGTCTCATGACTCAGTTCCCGGCCCTAAACACGCCCTGGATAGCAGGACTGTAATTTGACAACAACCTATAAAAAGCTCGTGGTAATGCTCCTAGCTCTGGTACATGCCACTGCTAACATCCCCTTTTCTCGAAGACTCAGACATGATTCCGCTGTGTTGTTTTATAACCGCAGTTAACTTTTCGTCAGACGTAACACTCATTTTCTCATCCACGTTCGGCCTTTGATCAAAATAAGCATTTAAAACGTGAAGGAACGATAATTGTGATCCGTGAAACACTTGCTATGTTTTTGTTGGGCCACTTCGGGATAGTAGAACAACAGATGGCATTGGACGCACAGTAAGTCTACGCCACGATTTGCGTTACATCCTCCAAAAAAATCGCGCAGCTGATAGCTTCGTTCATGTCACGGGTTCGACACACTCGTACATAATGTAAAATGGCGTCGGCAGCCGAATCTGGGCGGTGCATTTAGTGTAAATGCTAAATTAATCGATAATAGCAATGATATAGTGTTACATGAACTGAAAAAGATGTTATTATTTATTCCGCTGAGCCTGGGACCGGTGACAACGCCCAAGCGACGACCCGTCGCCAGCAGTTTCACTAAGCACAGGTCACCCTTGTGAAGGAAAACGTGAACGGCACAAACACTTGTGCGACAACGCAAGCCGAGCCAGGCGTCAGACGTAGACCTGAGCCTCGACTGACTATGAAACGGCACGTGCACACAGCACGGGTGCCACATGAACCGTCAACGTGTATATAGAAACATTCAGCTAACACATAGGATATCAGAGTGTCAGTGAGCGATAACATCGCGCAAGTCAACAACAACACAAACAGCAGCTCCTAGAAACATACCTAATAGGTCTGTGGCCACTTCTCATAGATGGTAATACTGAACTTATCGGAATTATGATTTGGTATACTCTCGGTAGTGTCGCAGAGACTATAGATACAGAACCATGTGTTAAGCGTAGAACCGTGGGCCTACGGTACTTTCCCGACGACCAACCCCTATCAGTTACAGTGTGTCATCGGCTTCATGAAGATCAACCATTCGGCTAAGCTTGTATTCTTACAGTGTCGTATTGCTACCAATTATTAGGAACGCACTAGCCGCCACACAACAAATGTAACCAAAATTCAGTTAATACGCCACGTAACTACCCAGTGCACGTTTACAACGGTCATAGAGAAGAAAATGTACGACACTAAGTTGTCGTAGAAGGGACAACAACGGCAGCAGAGAAAACATCAGCTACACGAGGTAAACATAACTCAATAATATAACTCATATCGAACTGTATATACGAACAGACTGACACATTCTGCACGACGGATAACCTGAAACTCCTACGAGCGCTTACGCGAGAATGCTAGATACAGATCGCAAACAGGTACGATACCAACAATTTATAACTTTGGGCACCGATACAGCCGCGAATGATAACAGTATGAAAACAATACGAAATGCCCAGCCACGTTCTCTTCGCCAGGATGCAAGGGAAAGTATGGTAAGACATGGGGATGCCTACACACCTGCACACAATTTGATTTACCGTCACGAAGAGAACTGAATGCGGCTTTCCAGACGAAGCACATCCAAAGGGTACCTGCTCGGTCTTCTTTAACCACGAGCTAGATTTGATACGCTGAGGAACTTGACAATACTTGGGGGGTAAAATGGTGGTTGATGATGACATATGAGAATAGCGTCGACACGTTCGACGCAATCTTCGCAATCAACCGTTCAGCCACAGGTCCAAACCGGCTTCGGTGGCAATCTTAGATTACGCCTTGGCCGGGCGACGACTGCTATACGTTGCCACATATATCACCTCATCTAAGCCTCGCCAATCAAACCTAAAGCGCTCCTGTCTGGGCTGGTCCTTGAGGATACCATGGAATATGTGTGCATGGTGGTAAAGGAAACATCTAGTCTGATGAATTAACAAGCATGCTTTGTGCATATCGATCAACGTGCGTATATATGGAAGGTGAAGGAAAGGACACGCTGTCGGCAGAGTAATGTTCATCATATAACTATATTTCGAATTGCTATCGAGATCGACACAGCATTACCGTAACAACCAATCTCTTCAATCACAGTTCTTCCATGGAGAGGACCAATCGTAAGGCCAAACATGCAAGCAAAACAGGTAGAAACAGCGTTGGCCACAAGCAACCCAAAACAAACCAGCCCTACATTTTACTGTGGACTTTCAGCACTCACTAGAGCACGTGGCTAGGCGTCGGTTCCCCAATACCCAAGCAGAGCAAAAAACGTTCCGGAACAGAAAAAGAGGTGCGTATAAGTTCAAGCGTATAACATTCATACATGGTAGAAGGCAGTCCGCATCTAGACATATATATATATATATATATATATATTACTTACTCGAAGCCAATTTCTGGCTTAATATAGTTTTTTCATTTCTACACTAATTGCGGTAGCTGTCTTTTGTACGCTCCACTGATAAGGCACATCCACAATGCCGGATCGACACCTTTAAACACAACGCTTCCCGTATGAATTTTCTCAACACAGCTGCAACCACCAGCTATTTCGTCGCATTGTAGAGAACGAAACCAATCCACATTCTGAGTTCACACCGTTTCCCCACAAACATTCCTTAGAAACAATGCAACAAGGAAAGCATTAAAGCGATGAAAATGACGAATTCTATCGGGAAATATAGTACCATCGCAGTGGTGTTCAAACTTGGCAGCGAAGGTAGGTTAAGATAGAGAAAGATCTCGTCTAAATAACACACACACACACACTCCTATACAAATACACCGGACCGGAGAAAAACGAGATAAAAGGAACAACAGTGAAATAAACCTTTATAGAGTCGGTTGAAACGAAAGTAAGCAAGGTACAGACAGATAAACAACCACAACAGCAACAAGAACAACAACAGCAACAAAACAGAGATTATTGACGCCTGAACTTTGTACAAAAAGAGCGATGGCTGAGCGACCGAGCCGTCGGTGCGGCGGTGGCACATGCCTACGGATACAGGTACTTATGTTAAATTAACACACCCGACGATCACTTGAGTTGTTTCAAAGTCACGTTTATTTACTAAAGCAACTCGAAACTCTGTTGCTTCATAATTGAGTTTAGAGTGGCGTGCCCTCTATGGTTTGACGTTGGTGCCTATGTAGTGAAATTCGGTTTCATGACGAGCCGGATGTTAGAACTCTTGTCCTATGAACCTTTGTACATTTTACATCGTAGTTTTCTATTAATAAACGCGCGAAATTAATTAGCTGTTAATTTCTCGCCAACAGACCTCGCACGATAAATGATATGCTATTCTTAGGTGTCGAAAAGTAGAGCGGGAACCTAAATTTATCGCCTGTTTCCCAAAACGTCCTGATTTTCCTATCCGACTGCACAATCGACAATGTTTACTTCGTCTAAAAAAAGGACTTACTATCGAAGCCCTCTTACACCAAAATACAACAAATATTCTCTTTTCGTCTCTTTTCGCATAAACAAAAAAAAACTGCGGTCAATCACTCGTTCGCCTCGTTGATAATGTCTTAAAGCTAGCGAACTCTAACCTGAATTCGTGTCAACAAATACATGTGCGCAGATTCAAGTTTACGGCTGTGGTTAAGGTCGATCGTAGCTACATCCTGAACAAACAGAGACGCGTAGCGGAGAAATAGCTTATATTCAAACAGCCACCCTTCTTCCCCCTAACCCGCTGGACATTTATTTGAAATAGTGCCAAACGTCGTATTACATAGGACAAATACGTGCGGACCAACGGCCGTTCTTGCCTCCGCCGGTGACGGCGCCGGCCGCCGAACCAAATGGCTCGCCCGACTTATGTTGGTTTTTCATCCCTCTCGATTACAATTATCGCTACGATAATACGTACAATTTACCTGACAACTGCTAAGGTAGATGGCCGGTTCTCTCAAAGGGGTTCGTTTATTGTTTTGTGGCATACCATCCCCATGTCTATTCCTCTAAAGTCTAATAATATTGTGATGTTCCTTGGCAGAGGGGAACGTCTAACCGAACTGAAGTGGAATGCACCGGGATCTGAACCAAACCCACTGAATATTCGATATTGGATGGTCTGTTGCTCGTTAGATAGTGACTCACCTACGCTAAGAAGAAAAATTTTCGTTTGAACTTTCAATAGGTCGTCGTAAACGGGAACGTTAATTTAGAGTGGACGTACGTATTTTCAATAGTAGCCCTGGTTTCCTAACTTAAACATTGTCTAATCATCGTCATTAGGAGATTCGTAGATGTTGTTTGTAACGACGGTTTCCACTAACAATAATAATTTAATTATCTAAACTACAGTATCCCTAATAAGAGAAGGCTGGACTGGTATTTTGCAAACGTAATTTCGAACTGAAGCACTCTAAATTGTCGTGGCCTTGAGGAACAAACAGATGAATATGCACGAACGTACGTGCCAGTATAATTCTTTGGCCCTGTCAGTCATCGGCGCTTTCTCTCGTAGAAAGAATCATCCATGTTCCTTAGCAAATGTCAAGTAAATAGCTCTATTAATACTATTATCAATAATATTCAAATAATAATAACTGTCAAATAACAGCACTATCCTAGCGAATGCAGAATTAGTGTACAAGTAGCTCTGTAGTATCAATGTTTAATACAATACGAAATACATAATAACATAAGTAAATAGATAATAGTAGGCATTAAGTATATTCCTTACTTGGTACGTGCGGATACAAAAGTAGTAATTATAATTATAAAAGTAGTTACAATAATAATTATAATAATAAGGTTGATGACTATATTGTGTCGTCTGTTAATGAAACTGGACGGTGTTAGTAGAATTAGACACGAAGCTGAGTCGACGACTAATCAGTAAATGTCTAATAATATAGATATCGTAAATAAGAATTAACTAGGTAATCAATAGAACGAACATAAGTTAAAATTTAGAGTAGGACAATAACGAAGAGGACATTTGTCATTCTAGACAACATGAGTCTTCGCCGTAATGACAATACTAATAATTCATAGTAATAATATAATGATAAAGAGAAATAGAAGCAGACTTTACCACCATGTATTGGCCGTAAACATATTGGCACTCTTCGTAGTTGGGGAGATGACACCTCGTATGAAACAGTGTGTGTGTGTGTGTGTATGATTGCGGCGTGTGTAACTTGTAAAATAGAGGCAAAAAGATAATGTTGAGCTTGTCTATGGCATGCACTGGAGTGGTGCACCGCACATAGATAAACATACACAAGCAGTGGAGTCATAGATGTTAAGTGCCATGAAAACTAATGAGAACATGGTAAGCTGGTGGTTGGTTAGAGTAAATTCATTGACGGAAGTGAGAGAACGCCCATGGTTTGCCGACGCCATTGCATAATGAGGGGTTTTAGCGTTCAGCTAAACCAGATTGATATGGCAGACATCCAATGCGCGAGAGCACAGAAGTCAACTATTGACATCGTCATAATTCACAACACAACTGTCATCTCATCATGTCGTAATTAATTGTGGTGACAACAATATTATCCACAGCAGTACGATTCATAATTATATATTAAATGTGAACGGACGCAAACAGATAGATGTCTAGTATCCGTAATCAGAGCAGAGGCGATGTGGAGGTTAATATTACAATACCTATATATAGACGAAATTATACCAGTTGATATACGGAAACTCGCCAGAATATTGCCAATGTTTAAACAATGTGTATAAATTACTATAGCAGAACACAGGACACGAAAGCGCCCCAAACGATCAAACGGCGAAAAATAAAAGCACGAAACCCGGCCTCCGCTTGGGGTGTCGTCTGGCACGTGTACATTGCAATGCGTGTATATATCGCAACTAGTGGTTGATATGCGTACGCAAATAGATGTCAACATTACATAAAACGCGTCAACAGATCAAGCACCGAGAGCACATTATAATAATATGTATGTGTGTGTATATATATATATATATATACATATATATTGAGTAAGAACGGTAACATTACTAAATATATATATATATATATATATATATATACATATATATTGAGTAAGAACGGTAACATTACTAAAAGTTATAATTATTGTTCATGATGAACGCGCGACAAACTGCACTTCTATGACGAGATATTTATACAATAACGAAATAGCCTGAAATACAGTGACTGTTCGAAATCCCTACCGCATTAGACGACTTAATTTATAAGACTGAAAACACTAATTTTGCAACTCGACATTGGTTTCCGAGTTGTTTTGGTTGTCGGAAGTTTTGGGCGTACGCCTGTAGAAGGAGGTTGCTTTGCTAGCGAGATCTCGAGGTATGGCAACTTGTCGAAATTAGTCGAAATCTTTGACGTATAACGCGTGCAAACGTGTCTGTCCTCACCCGAGGGCTGTCAAAGATGCAGCATAATCGGCACAAGCGAGTATTGAAAGTTTCTTATCCTGTCAGGTCCGGTAGCACATGTACCAACTTATGCGGAGGGCAATGCGAATGAATATACAATGGCTAAACTCGACAGAACATCTCCGAATTGATAAAAATTTCACTGGTGGAATTTTTGTAAGCAACATAAGTGATACGCGGCTAAGCCATCGACGTGGACGTGATGAGTCGGCAGTTTCTCCCTACTGTCCCTAAGAAATTACGCTCTTTGCTTCGGAATGACGTTCGGCGCAGCAACCAGACTCCCCTTGGGAACTCCGCATGCTTAGCTGACCGCCATCGCAGAACAGCAGCACGCATACATCATCTCAATAGGTTTTTGTTAGTCGCGCTTTAGCTCATACTTTGGATCGTAAACCACTGGTATGCCGACGTGGCGAATCTATGTTATTTACTGTTTCTCTTTTCGTTAGGAAAGTCGCAACTATTCCTTTTGAAGTCACGAGTAGTACTCCACTCAATATTTCGAGCGAATCAAGGGCACTATGTAATAACAACGTCCACCTTTGCGGTTGGGGACAGAACTGTTTTCTTACGCCCAGAAGTCAGCGCATCACAAAGCCGCATCACGAGCCACCTCCAGACTAGAAACAGTTAGGGTGTCAACACAAGAAGGTGATAATAGAAGCAACACTAATATTATGAGGCGTGACAGATGACTACGTTCTTTAAGAATTTAGTGAACAGTCTCAATCTTAAATGTCCAGTTGTCCAATACAATCAATTAATGTACTTAACGCGAATACTAAAGAAGAAACAGACAAACCGAAGCAACTTGATGTTGATAGTGTTTAACTGCTCCACGATTATTTGTGTTGTTGTCTTAATTATATTAGTATTATTGTCAGCTGAAGAACGACTATTATTAGTGAAACTATTAATGCTATTATTAACAGTACTGATAATCCCACCAGCTATGGGAATACTGTACCTACGTGTTTTCAATAAACTATTTTATTGTATACATGTTAATATTGTGCTGTTTTTAATCCTAGCTACCATCGTGGATACAAAATCATCATGATTCATTATGTTGTCTTTGACGCTGAATAATCTATGGGAACGTAATCCTCCAACGTCTCTTATGAGTATAGAAATTTGAACCACATCCTGACCCATCCATAATGAGATCTGATCAACTTTAAGCGGAAAATGTCACACAGCCTAAAATAAAGACTTCTGAGAGTGAACAATGGAACACGAATGAGTCTCGTTTTTTGAAATCGATTGATTTGCACGAAAAGGATGGTAATGCAAAATTTGATCACCTAGCGCCATTGACTCAAGCCCTGACAGCAAGAAGGGCGCCTAAACAATACCTAAATTAAGGAGAAACCTCGCAATTTTAAGTAGAAAATGTTCTCGGAAATTCTTTGCGAAGCTTTATAAATTTTGAAAATGTTTGAGTTTTCGCTATTTTTCGCCTACGAAAATTTCAAAGCACATTGTTCCTAGAACCTTCGTGATTGCGCTATTTGGTGACTTATGTGCATAACAAACATGCTGTGCCAATGTATAATCTATGTATAATATTAGCGAGAGAATTCAATAATTTATGAGCTTAATATCCAATAGATTGGGGATATACATTTTATCTTGTCTTTTGTCTCGTGTGTCTGGCAACCCAGCAAAATTTAACAATCCTTCAATTATGGACAAAACACTTTATTGCGAATGTCGGCCGGTATTAGTATTAGAGTCAAGTTAGCTAAGGAAAAGTGAACATCTAAGAAGGTGTAGTTATTATTGTAAGCACAAGTACACCAACGAGTCCATGAGTAGGTGTGAAAATTTCCTTAGCCCTTTTTCACGCAATCCAACCGGAATCACACAAAATCTAAAAAAAAAAACCTTAGTGAAGTTATGGATAAGGACTTGGAAATAATAACTTTGGTTCTTTAACGGACATTTTATGACCTAAAAATATATAAATAACGTTGCTGATCAACCCCCTTATCAACCCGTTTGTTGTTCACTTTTTAATCAAGAAGTTTGACATGAAGATACAGTGCTCCACTTGGTTGACAATATTGTGTGCACGAAAGACTTACGTATTGCAGTTTAAGCAGCAACTAATCAAGGTTACGTTATATATATATATATTTTTTTTTTATACAGTGTGTACAAGCTCGTTCATGCAGCGCATGAAGTTTTCCTACGGAAGTCCCCTGCAACTTATTCTTTGTAGAATGTGCCGCAGCTTTGGAATGCGGATTTTTATTGCATGTTGTTAAGAGCTGCTCATAGTTCCGTATCGGCAACTGGCTGGCATAGACTCCTGCTTAAGCAAATCTTGGTTTTCCCCGCTACCGCAAGGTGCATTTCCAATAATCATCGCTATAACGATCAAAAGACCGCCTGAAAACACAACAATAATTTAGCAATAGCAACTTTGCTGTTGCGGGATCTATTCTTTAAGTGCGCTGTACATTGGCCAGATAAGTCAATTTATCTTGATGATAGAATAAAATTTGTATCGGCTCGATGAGCAATAATTTCATCTGATAGAACCATTCTAAGTCTAAATAAAAGTTTTAATGTACGATCAAGTGATGCTTGAGGGATTTGCTAACAAAAAATAAAAATCGTTTGAATTTGAATTTCTTGCCAGTTAAATAGAAGCACATCTTAATAGAGGAATTTTCATACATGGGACACGTTCTTTAGAATACCTAACCAGTATGTACGATGTGAAGTACTTTTGTAAAATAGGGGTATCGGAAGTAACGTTAGAACGATAATGGTCATTCTAACTTGGGTCCTTGCTTTAGAGAAGGATTAGTATTACCAACTAGAATAAGAAAGACTACGTAATTTACCGCCAATGGCAAAGTAGGTTGGCTGAATTCCTTGAACAATGATTTGAAGGACGAATGAGAACACCACGGAGAAGGTCATTGCAACAGCTACACGGGAGGCCTGTGTGAGAGTGCACGCTATTGCAGGCAGTAACGCCTGGCAAAGTATACAAAATGCTGTCAAACAGACCAGGACCCCGTCACGTAGACCCGTGCACCATCTTCAATCGCAAAGCAGGTTATAATGCGTTTCATTATATATATATATATATATATATATATATACTAAGGGTGATCCAGAAGTCATCATTAATTTTTCAAATGTAAAAAATTATTTGTAGTTGAGGTTCTTTCATTCTATTTTATGACAAAGCTATAGTTTCAACAATAATTTCGTAAATTAATCAAAAAATAAAAATACGCTTGCTCATGAGTATTTTTCATAACTTCTGATTCACAGCTCCAGGAAAGAGGTGTGAATCAGAAGTTTAGAAATATTCAAAAAGTTTAAAAATTCTTTTTTTCTGATGCCTATTTTAATCTCCATGGACACATGAATGAGCAAAATTTTAGCAGTCTAGTCAATATCTATCGACTGTGAATAAAATGAGTTATCGTATTAGGAATAATTTTTTATTTACGTCAAGAAATCACCTAACTCTTTTTCTTTAAATGCCATGCTTTCTAATGAACCACTTTTAATTTGTAGGCCGTAAAGTTTACCTGTACTGTCCGGTGATGATAGAAATCATCATGCAAATTACCCCTGTCAGAATGCAAGCGTAAAACGCAATTAACAATGAGTGCACCTGTGAATAAAAAATACCAGATCTGTAAAAGCCACCTTTCTTTGGTAACAAAATTGCTCTGATAGCAACCAGAAATTTAGAAGGTATAAATATATCCTAAGTGTCCACTCCGCTGTGCATAAACATATTTTCACTTTGTATAGGATTCTTTAGAAAGCAAATTCGACACGTTAGTATGACCCCACTATATGTTTATGTACGATTATACCTAAGAAGTGCTCGACCCAAAATGAAAATGCTATATTAACCATCAACCTTCGCTCACACACGCGTTTGGGATTACTGTGGCAATCCTTCAAAGTCATGAAGGTGCACTGACAAAACCCAATCAGGTAGTTTTCGTATCGCAGGTTGATAAAAATTATTTTCTGCGAGGTTCAGTCACTCTTAATGCATGACGACGAGCTTACCTCTTTCAGTCGACGCAGCCAGCATAGGGCAATCGCACTGCATAGAGCAGATGACACGGTTATAAAATAGCCCTCAGTTAGAGTGGCTCCTTTTGACGCCGCTGCTGAAGAATTGCACCCGCTGACTATGTTCGGTACAAACGTCGTGGCTACGCCGAGCATCACCACAATGCAGCTAAGCCATTCGCGTAGGCCACACCGTTCGGTTAGCAAAGCACAGCCAAAAAAAGCGGTAAACACGGGTACGGTATTGCACAAAAGAGAAAATTCGGACAATGGAAGCATTGTCGAACCGATACTAGATGCAGTGAATTTGACGCAAAATACCAGCGATACTCCCAGAAGCTCCACGAAGTGGCGGCGTCCGAAACTGTAAAAAGCAATACGAAATAAAATCATGTGCAAAACATCTTGAAATTTTCAATAGTAAGTTTGCCCTGGGTTCAACGCTAGGTGGCTTAAGAGTTAGTGCGATAGTTTAAAATTACCGATTGGTGCTACGCAACTACCACATCTGTCTCTCTCTTTGTCTCTGCAGTTCGAGCTCCTGTCCTCTTGTCCTCTGCTATTCGTTACCGTACAGAAAGGTTTATAGTACGACTTTGAAAGCCTGTTGAGTCCTTTCGGTGTGAAGTTGTGCACCCATATGTTAGTCGAACTTCCGCTTAAATCTTGGCAGAACTAAAAAGACACTCGAAATACTAACTCATGTTTTGGGCGAAAATAGAGAATCAACGGGATGAGGTAACCGCAGGCGACCAGACTTCGAAGCCCGCTGACTTCCAGTGGACTAATTGTCTTCACCATCGATACAATCAGGGCCCCAGCGGTAAGGAACAGGCCGGCAAGGAGCCCTAGCAACGTGCCTAATAGATGTCTAAGAGGAAAACACAGCAATTAGGCTATACCAAAAATAACCGCTTTTTTGTCTTTTTTTACGATAAATGGTACGTTGTACGCAAATTTTTAAATTTATGCAAAGCACCATTTTAATGTCATCAATATAGCTAATTTTCAACTTTGTAAATGATAATTTTAGAAACTAAGTGATTTCTTCCCACCCAAGTTAGAATTTTGGTTTTGCACTTTCATATATTTCCTAAAAATGACCAAATAGCTCACAGTACGAATGGAGGTAATTCTGCTATAAAGCAGTGCGGCGGCGGATCATGATTTGAGCACCAGAATCGCCTGCTCCTGGTGGATATGTTGAAAGCGTTCTCTCTGGAGGTTCCAGGTAGGTAGGTTAACGCACCGCCTGAGTTGACAGGAACATTTTTTTCCGTTGAGCCATAAGGCAACTTACCCACTCCTGTAGATTAAGAATTGACAAAATAGTGTATCGAGTGTACTCATATCAGCATGAGAATCTACCATCGCGCAATGTCTAAAATATTCTGAATTTACTTGACCTATTTTTCCATATAACGCATGATTTTTGTCTGTTATTTTAACCTAACTGTTCGACGGAAAGAAACAGCATATTTAATTTTGAAAGGACGGTTGAATTGGTAGTGTGCGCTAGTTAGAACAACGTAATAAGGATGACATGTCTGAACGCAAAAAAGGAAATTTTCGTCAATGCGATTTTCTTGTTCTAAAATTCGTTCTAGACACTTCACTTAAAAAGTTTTGAGCATTGTGCTGGTCATTTGTTGAGTGATCGCTGTAAACAAGTCTCCGTTACCATACCGAAATGGTCTTGTTTTATAGCACAAATTTCCAGCTACTGTAAAGAAGATAGGACTTAGCCAAACCATTCTTAAAACGGATCTAATACATAAGATACCCACGCCTATCTTCCGTGATCGCTAGGAGCGTATTTACTTAGACCTGATAGTGTTTTTATCAGTTTATGAGCGTTTGCAACTCAGAAATGTCTATGATTGGGTAAACTAAGTCGCTATCTTGTATGTTAGTTTCCAACCTGAAAACTAGGGAAACACGACTACGTCATCAAAGTGGCCCTCAAAACATTGTGTTTATTCAAAAGATACCCGGGTGAAAATCTCAAGGGTTCTGCTTGCGTTTCAGATCTGAACCACTGCCTAGAATTTTATTACATGAACGAGTCCACTTTATATCAAAGGCTTAACTACATCGATTGGGTTGGTTTGGTCAAGCTTTCAAGTACGCACTGTATGCGCCATAAAAGAGCCACATCTAGCAAAGTCAGCTAATAGGTCCTGTCACCTTCCGCATACAATAGTGATGGAACTTTTTTTAGTTGTTGAACAAAATTTGAAGCATTAGCTATAGTAATATGCTAGCTATAATATGTTTTTACAACCCGCCGGCGTCTTTGAAAGAGCTCGGCGATTTTAGCATTTTGTGTTCAAGGTTTGTGCTCATGAAAAACACGAAAATGTTTTTCATAAATTAAGATTATGGTTGCAATAGCTGCGGTCGATCTCCTAGATTAATTATTCACAGTGGCCGACAGCACGAACATTGGACCTATCCATAGTTTTATTCGGTTGATTCTGAACTACTCACAACATTCTTTACTCTTCTCGTAAGCCTAGTTTGCCCACTTGAACACAGGATTTATTAGCTGAAAAACATGAAATACAAAATCATAAAAAGTAAAGTTAACTATAGTACAATTTCCTTTCATCAAGTGGTACTAATAGGTATAATCAACAGCATTTAAAAGCATATGTGGAAACGTTAATGTTCGAAGCATACTTCTTTAATATGTCTATAGTCAACCCAAAGTGACAACATATAATCCACGCCACAAACTGGCGCGTAACACAACGAATTTTTTGTTTACCAGTTTTTAAAAAAGTGTTAGTTAAATTGACAAACAAGTAAATTTGCGGGCTTAACGTGCGCTTCTATTTTGATATTGTCCAATAGGTAGCCAGGCAACAAGATGATTTTTCGCGTTCTATATATAGTGCGCATAAAAATGCACATCTTATTGGGACAACTTGAACCACGCTAGGCTTACATATAGCGTCTCCGTTAATTGGTAATAAAATAACCTTTCTCAGCCTTCATCACTGTGGTAGTAAAAAACTGGCAAACTTCTGAGGCTTTTCCACATGTTTTGAAATTGCCTTAATCTCCAACGTTAGATGAACACGAATGCTTAACCGAGCACTACACTTATACGAGCAGCGAAGTCTATGATAAACTTTGGATATGATATATATGTACTCGCACACAGTAATTCCGCATGTGTAACAGGGCAAGGTGTTCCTGCCCTTCGACTGTGGGGACTGACCAAAAACGGCGATGTAGTCCAATTCGCTGTCGTGGTGCCAAGTGAGTCGCATCTTGCTCGAAGATCCGTTCGACACTGCGCAAAACAAGGTAAATAAATGACAGCTAATATGCGCTGTGAGCGAGATGTCTATCAGACTGTGAATGTAGGATACTTGTTTTGCGCTTGCCGACTTCTTATAAACGAAAGCAGTCGAAAGACGAACAAAGGCATATATGTGGGGATGACTGAATATCGTGGTCATGCAATTTTTTCCTGACACATACTCCAACGCATATCGATCGCCTTTGCAACACATACGACCGTCGACTAAGGTGAGTAAATAGGTAAGTGATCAATAACAGGAACGGATATACGTCGAGTACTTTCCGTAAATCTGCTGCTGGTAGTGCTCTACCTGGAAATCTATGGTTGGGGAGGGAGGCAGGAGGTACATAAGAGAATACGAAAGTGGAGTATACAAGGGCGCTGGCGTCTGCTGCCGAGCTCTTCCCGGCGAGGACCCCTATGTTCTTATGGTGACTACTGATAGCTCCCGAAATATCCATAATCGCGACACAGGTACCCAGCAATTTTGCGGAGAGGATGAATGGCGGCGATTACTCGAGGCAAACTCGCGTGCACATCCACGTCCACGGCGACGATTGTAGGTATAAAACAAAGACTTGTGCGGAGTGCGTCACGCAAACAAGGAAAGAACGATGAAGGCACTGGTCCTGGCGGCGTCCTGGGCATATTGTCGGACGGCGAGGAAAGCAGAGGGAGGATGAGAAACGGACCGAGATGACAAAACAACGAATGCCTAAGCAAACCCGTATTAGAATTTCCGGCGCGCTTGAGGGCAGAAGGGGTTTCGGTCTGCCATCCAATAACCCTCACAACAAGGGAACTTTGGTCGGGGACTGCTGTACTGCAAAGGCTATACTTCACCAGCTGATTGCTCGTTGGACAAATAGAGAAAGATTCTCTTGTATGTAGCTTGGATTGTATATGGTCGATTGTCAGGCACAGATTAAAGTTCTCAATAAGAAATATAGTCCTGCAGTAATGACAACCCGAGCGACGGAGTGATGTGTAGCCCAAACTGGATGTTGGCTGGGTAATCCCGTAAAAAATGTACAGAATACTTGGGAAAATTGGAATTACGTAATGTTGTTGAGGTAGCTAGAACTTTTATCAAACGAGATTACATAATAACTGGCTTGGTTGATGCAAAACTTGTATCAACCGTGATCTCAGTGAAATAGTTGAGTCATTCTTTTTTTTATATGCTATCATTTTACGAAATACACTGCACTTACTTGTACATAGCTAAAAAGAGGGACTTTGCTAAACATATTTACGCCGACACTCGGCTCATTCTCGAATCGCAATTACAAAAATACCAAAAAGCTACTTATCATAGCCTACGACTATCAACTGCCACAGCAGGTTCGTAAAGTAGTGCAATTGTCTGTGCACCTAAAAATAAACATAACCAAATTAAGGTAATTAAAGTTGCGACGGGAGGTTTGATTGGTTAATGACTAATTTCGCGAAATAACATTCCCTAACATCAACGTGATGCGGTGACATCCAGCAACAAAAACATAATGAGAAATGGCCCTAGCGATACATAGTTGTAAAAATGTCGCATTTCTTATATACTACCGAGGGCAGGTTTTAACAAGAAGGACCATGCTT